>VOQJ01043604.1:14671-37736 GCA_015052665.1 Apistogramma diplotaenia
TCCGCTAACGTCCCGTTTCATTTCTAAGAAATGCTGAAATTCCACAAAACGACTCCTCGCAGTGCTATAACGCTGGTTTTCGAGATAGTGCTTGTGCAGTTTGTGTCACCTTCACCCACATGTAGCCTACAGTACCAAGAACTGCCTTTTAGTATGTGATGACAAAAAAAACAAACTATCAATTCAGAAATCTCTCCAATTTATTTCGTGACAGGTTTACTGATACACACGATCGTGCTGCGTTTACACTGTAGATGAGCAATTACGAGTTGCTTTATGACACTTTTTTTTCATCTCCAGGCATTTTTAAAAGCTTATTTATCTTCGTTATTAACTTAGTCAATGCATTTTTATTTAATATGATTTTTCTTTGGTTGAAGTCTTAGTAATTTTTTTTCAATTAATATTTTGGGCTTTGGGTGAGACAGAATAATTCACTTTAGTGTTACATTTTGATGTTATTCTTCTGAATGTGACAGAAATGCCTTTAAAAATATTGACCCTGTAATTGTTCACCCCACGGGGAGAAGTGTGGGTTGCTCTGTTCAAACCACTCTGGTTTGGTTGGGTGTAGGGAACGGACTGACCTCTAGGGGCTGCTGGCGAGGCTTTCGTAGGCTTTCATTGAACCGCAACCTGTCATTTTATCAGATTTCAGTATTTTCTGGGCATTTGCATGAGTGTAGCGATACACACAACTGCTGTCTTAAAGGTGGCTACAACTTACAGAATGAAGCTAATATCTGCCTTGACATGTACATTATGTCGGACATTTCCATGATTCTGGCACCTCAGTTCTGCAATTCTCTTAACTTAACCAGCTCAGACTGTTCCTGTAAATGTCGTTTAGTTTGAAGGATAGTTCACTTACTGGATAGATGTGCAGCAGTTGTCTTATCTGTGTTGTTGCTGATTTATTTTTATTTTTTTTAGCTTCATTTGCTGTTTCATTATCTGTCTGCTAATCACAAATTGTCCAGTCCTAGCGAGCACCACTATCAGATGGGGGAATATTTGCAGAAATCAGTACAAAACTGTGCTCCTCTTAATTCTGTCAGTGCAAATTGCACGATGGGTTTAATGCACATGTTTAGCAGCTCTCTTGCAATCAAATGAACTTAAAAATATATACATTCAATACTCTGGTATGTTTGAAGGATTTTAAAATAATGACATTTCCTCTGCTTTGGCACATATGAAAGTTTCCAAGAAAGGAATATTTATCTGCACTGATGATTGGGAGGGGAAAAAAACCCCCAACAAATTTAAGCCCAGGAAGCACCAGCTTTGAACACTCAGTATTACCACAACTAGATTCTTTAAGCTCCAATATGCCCAGAGAAACGTTTTAATTAATGTGCCTGGTTGGATATCTTCTCAGGACCAGACCTCTTAAGATTTATTTGTTTACATGAATTTTGATTAACTAGGCAAATATCCTGTGCACAAGAAACACCTGGGGGATTTGTTCTGGTGCTCGGAATAAGCAGCAAATGCTTCAGCTGTGTTAAAGCACACGGTCCTGTTAAAAATACAAAATGATTTATTTGTATTTGGCAGAATCTGTTTCCAGTCAAAACAGAAAGGCACTAAAATGTTTCTGCTGACGGTCGAATATGTCGTGAGAGCTTTAAAGTCATAATTTACCTATTTCTGTTAAGTGAAGGGCTTCACACTTCACAAAAGTTTTTACAGAAATGCGATCAAATAAACTGTAGAAGAGGTGAAACTTCCTGGGCAAGATAACAGTATGATGAGGATAAATGTTCCATTTGTTTAAGTGTGTTTTTTTGGGGAAACTCCACCCATGATTTTTTTTTAAAGTGGGGCTTATCAAGTGCTGTCTGTTTTTTGTACTGCTGCAGTAGCTAACTACTGAAGGTGCCTTTCATTCAAAGAGCAGAGTAATTCTACATATGCTATCATTGGTATTCTGGAAAAAGAAGACTTGGGCAAGCAGTATTTACAAATGTGTAGTTTAACACTGTGCCACTTCTCAAAGTGCTTTTTTCATCCTTTTGCTGTTGTTGTTGATCAAATTAATCTCAGATGCCTTTTTAAAATGCAGATTTTTTTTTCCAGTTATGACAAGTTGGTCTTGTAAAAATTATAGAAGCCACTTGATTTTTGCTCACATTTGCATTTGAAAGAACTGCCTGGATTTTGTTTTGGTGACCCCCTTCCACATTATTTGACATAGGTTTCCTTAATTTGTTCTTTGGTACTGGAAAATAAATGCCTTGATACAATGTGAAATAAACTGTTTTTTTCTAGAAATCATTGCATTTGATCTAGCTAGGAGAACAAACGTATTTATTGCTTTGTATTTTCATCCTTTTAAGTTCATCTCTGCATTGTTTGTTCATTCTTTACACAGCAAAACCCAAGTACGGTGAAAGGGAAATGGGATATATTTTTGCAATTCCTGATCGTGGATGCTTTATCGTGTCACCCTCCTGAGAAAAGCTTTCAAGAAAAAAACGTGTATTGTCTCAGTGAAATTGAAAAATAAAGATCTTTTCAATTCAACAATGGGTCATGCTTCCTCAAGAGGGCAGTATTGCTGAATTTCTGAACTGAACCACTCGTGGTTTCTCAGCACACTTTATTAAAACATATTTCACTTTTAAAAAGGCACAGGTTTAACTAATGCCATCAGTACAGTGTTATTAACATTTCAGTAAACTGAAATAAAACGAGTCATCTGACACTGTAGCCATTTTATTAGTTACACCTCGCTGGTACCAGCTGTGACTCCTTTGTGCCTTCAGAACTGCCGTAATTCTTTGTGGCATAGATTCAACAAGGCGCTGCAAACATTCCCCACAGAACTCGATCCATATTGACATGACAGCATCACAACACAGATGTGTTTGTGTGTCTCAGGCATTCATTTCCTGGACAGCATATTGGGATGATTCATAGTGACTCTCTATAAGATACCAACGTCATTTGCATAGTTTTACAAGTTTTTTTAAGCACATCTTTCATTAATTCACACATACTATAAATTACTCACTCAAAGTTCATCCAATGCCAAAAAAATTTATATATATCTCAGAAGTTGGTGCTGGATCTGGCTGATAAGCAGCTCATTCATTACTTGAATCTGAAAATGTTTCACCTAATTTAAAACAGAGAGCAGAGAACACAAGAAGAAAATCGTGGCCCTTAAAGCGATAGTCAACATTTTACATTTTTAAACCAGTTAAGAGTCCTTATTTTAACTACAGTGCAAATCAGCTGCTGTTGTATAGAACCAGGACACAAAACAGTCGAGCTTCAGATGTTACAGACAAGGATTCTACATTAACGAGATTTGCTCCCTTTCAAAATTAATCCAATACGTTGTGCAACTCAGTCGTTCTAGAAAAGTGTGAGTCCCGCAGTTAATTACCAGCATGGAGCTTGGTGTAAAACAAGTGTGTTGAAAAACGTGTTGTGTTCACCAGGTTAACCTCTGTCCACCGTTACAGCGGCAGCGACCTCTTAAACACACCTGTCATGATTAACCAGTTTATCGCTTTTTAATGTTTAACGCCACCCGTGTTATCAGGGCGTGATCTTTAGCGCGGGCTGTGCAAGGGTGCCAATCCCAATCAGCGAGGATACCAGGCCGCAGAATCCCATCACTCCTGCATTTGACTGATATAAACCAAGCTTATCTAGGGGCATGAAGAGATCACAGATGTTTCTCACAGTGTCCAAGGCGAGAGCCGGGTGTGATTTCAGGGTTTCCAAAAGCAGGAAAAAAAACCCATCCAGCTGAGGGATGACAACTTCAGCTACTTCAGGATGCTCAGTGAGATGCTGATCCATTTTCTGTTTAAAGTGTTTATCTCTCGACCTCTTCGTCATCAGCTGAAGGACTGCATAAACATCTCTGGTTAGATGCATAACTAATGAAACGAAGTAGAAGCGAGAGGCATTTAAGCTCCAGCGTTCCTTGTCGATATTGCGGATAAGACCAACACTTTTGGCCCAAAGTACATTGTCACAGATAAAGTAGAGGGCACGGTTCACGTTGGCCACAGTAAGGCACAGGCGCAGCACTCGGTCTGAGAGTTGCATGGATCGCTTAGCAGCCTCAATGGAATTTGCTGCATTTCCCAGTCTGAGCACTGACAAAGGAGGAGGAGATAAAAGGGTATTAGAGCAGCAATCAATTTAATATGACATGACAGGTCAACACTTCATTGTAGAAGCCCAGAACAGATGGAAAAATACAGTCAAGCTACACAGAGACTGAACAGCATCTTTTCATATTTGACACTCAAAGATGTCACGGTTTTCATCGACTGCGTTTACTGTACATACTAGAATCATGACAATTCGCCCAAGTCCCTTCCTTTTACACTTTCGAACCTTTCACAATACATAAACAACTAAAACCTCTTAACTACGGTTTTCAAACTGGGACACATGATTGTCTCCTTCGCCCAGAAACAAAGACAAGCAGGCCAGATCTAGAGGCCATAGAGCTCCTCGAAGAGATCATTAATTGATGCACAAACAGAACCTGACCTTGACAGCGCTCAGCTGCAGCATTATAAAAGACGCTGCGATATACTTCATTTCCATGCCAAACTTGTCAGTTCAGTCTTTTTCTAATTCATATTAAAGCAACCAGAAGTCAAGGTTCAAAATGTCTGAGACTTCACACGAAGTTCTCAAGTAAACACACAAGTTATCTTAAGTTTATTAGTATTACAGATATATAGAGCAACAGTCGGCTAAGCAAAGTTTGCCAAGTCAAGAAAAGGTTGCCCATTTCCGGCCTTGCTGATAAGACAGTGCAGTGCTCACAGATAAAATTAACAGAGTGACAGGATTTGTTTGTGAGAAGATTCATGTTTGCTACTCGGGTCATTTCTGAAACAAAAGATGACGCGTGTGTTTAGTTTGAATAATTGTAAATTTTACAACTGCATCTTTTGGTCTGCTGCTCAAATAAGACAAGCACTTTGAATACATCACAGGTTTCCCCCACTTTATGTAGGGCTGTGAACCATTAGTGTAACAATACGGATGAGCTTGATCACAGAAATTAATGCAAATAATGATAAATAAATATCAGCAGCCGCAGTGGTTTTGAAGCTAAAAGCCAATTTAACTGCAGCCACTGAACGCCTCCTATCTCGCTTCATAGCTACTCACATTTTCGTCCAGCACTCAAGCTGCTTTCCAGCGTTTTAAGTCTCGCCGCAAGGTCCTTTTTGTCACTCTTGTTTCGGATTAAATAAATGGACAGTGAACACGCATACTGGGCTGCCCTGAAAACGAAAAAGAAGAAAAGTTAGAGAGATACAAATTACCGGACATGTCAGCGTTTGGTCCAAAGTCACTCACGTGGTAACTTTCGCGTTTGTCTAAAGAAAATAAACTTTTGTACGAGGTTACAACCACGACGAACAGCTCACCTGAATATGCGGTCCCTTCCTTGGCTCTGACTTGTGAATTTTACAAACGGGTCCATGCTGTTAAATTGAACAGGAACAGGTTGTTCTAGTTAGCTGGAGTGAAGTTTCCACCTCAGCGAACCTGTTAACACCCATTTCTCGCTGCAGTCAGCACAGCAGCAGTCACTTCTCTTCAGCTCACACACATTACCAGAAACTATTACTTATGTAACGCTGAAAAGGAAAGCTCGAGCAGGTAATCTTGATTTTCAAACTTCATCCACGTCCCACGTTTCCAGCGACTTAATCTCCTGCTGTCAATTCATTACAGCTGAGGAAAACGTATTTGTTTCACTACGGACGACTTTGGAAACGGACCAGAAGCCGAACTGATTTTGCTGAGGGACCAGCGCGTTGCCACTAGTTACTATGGTAACAGGGCATCTCGTATAATGCGACATTTAGTTGAATGAAAAATGGATATGAAAAGTTATTTTGAGAAATCTTTATTCATTAAAAACACAGGGATGTAAACAAGGTTACTGTCCGTGAATAAAAATGCCAGCAATTTCAAACTAAGATGGTCCTTTATGATCTGAAATAATTTTATAAATAAATACATACATAAAGGATAAACGAAAATTTATATTTCCAACAATTTAAAGTCTCAAACAAACGAATTATTATTATTTTTTATTTAAAAACCTTGGATGAACCTCATCACACCAGTCAAAAGATCAATTGATTATTATGGAGTAAGTGCATTTTTTTTTATCATACTATGCTAATTCCAAGCTAAATTCCCTTTAGATTCATTTATTGTTTTTGATGTTTGTTTTGAGTTATTCAGAGGTGTACTTTTAGGTGTGTTTTGGTTCATTGTCCTGCTGCATAACTTGAGCATGCTTGAGCTTCAGGGCACAAAGGAGGCAGGACATTCTCCTTCAGGATCTTCTGGTAGAGAACAGAATTCAGCAAAGCAGCCCCAGACATCACACTACCACCACCATGTTTGACTGTTGCTATGATGTTCTTTTTATGAAATGTTGTGTTAGTTTTATGCCAGATGTAATGGAAACCTTCCAAATATTTTAACTTTTGTCTCGTCCGTAAACAGAATAGTTTGCCAAAATTGGCAATTGTGAGAAGAGCCTTCATGTTCGCTTTGGTCAGCAGTCATTTTCGCCTTGGAACTCTTCCATGGATGCCATTTTTGCCCAGTTTCTTTCTTGTTGTCGAATCATGAACACTAAATTTATCTTGGGCAAGTGAGGCCTGCAGTTCTTTAGATGTTCTGGGTTTTTTGTGACCTCCTGGATGAGTCCTTGATGCACTCTTGGGCTAATTTTAGTAGGCCGACCACTGCTGGGAAGGTTCGCCATTGCTACAAGTTTTTGCCATTTGTGGATAATAGCTCTCTCTGTGGTTGACTGGCCTCTAATGATGTCAGTGACTTTGTTTCTCATCTGTTTCTGCAGGTCATCTCATGATGTGTTAAGATATTTTAGTCTACTTCACTTTATCAGACAGTTTCTGTTTAAGTGATTTCTTGATTCAGCAGGTCTGCCAGTAATCAGGTCGGGGTTTAGTGAAATAAATGAAGTAATTTTTTCTATTTACTTGGGTTATTTTTCTTTTGGTTTGATGATCTGAAACTTGTGTCTGGGGAAAAACTAATAAATATTTCATGTGCATAACATCTGAGCAGTTAGTGACAGTTCACATACACTGAATGAATGAATTAGAAATATCCTCTAACCACATTCCAGAGTTCACCTAGTCTTTAAGAAATATGCAACAGTCAATTCATGCGGGTAATCAGAAATTTTAAATTACATATTCAGTCACTGGGTTTGAGCTTCATGCAGAGCCTCTTGACCTTGTCTGCATGCCGAGGCAGCTTGTTTTCATTCCCACACTGCTGTTTAGTCAAAGCCTCTGATGTTCTCACAGTTATGTACAAAGTTTCCTTTGGTGTTCTATAATACACCAGCTTCTGGCAATCTTCAAATATGCTTGCACCTAAAGAACCCTTGGCATTGGGTAAATGTAATGAAGCTCATGTGTTCAATAAGGAAAATCGGTACTCACTCTTCTGTCTGCTTTCCTGGGGATTTGGCTGCTAGTTGATTTTTCTCATCACTTCTGCTTCCTCGTGCTGTCAAACTCAAAGCTGACATCATCGCTCCAATGCAATCATCTTTCTGCCCACCTTCGTCAAGCCAATCAGTCTCCATTCTGTACACTCACTTATTCTTCCTTGCGGACTCATTTGTGCAACCCACCTCCTCCCCATCTCCACCTCACCCAATTCACTCAGCACACCATCCAAGCCTCCATTTTTTATCTTCACCACTACCAGCATCTAGACTCCAGGGGGTCCTGCCCCTAATTCCTATCATTGCTGGGATTGCATACTGCTTCGATGGACCATTACAGTCTAAAAATAGCTTAATTGAATTCTGTATATCAATAAATAATGCTCTTTATCCCAAACCAGAATATTTTCCTAAACCTATCTAAGTGATTTTTAATGCCTCCCCTAAACCAGTGAGTGAAAGTATAAAACCAGTACAAACTAAACTAATGCGACACAAAATACAGTCTTACTGCCCCAACTCAGCTCCAACCTTGAAAATGTGGACGTTCTCACTTTTAAAACAGGACTGTTATTGGCTAGATATTTGATTTAAGAGGAAGCTAACTGTCATCTCTAAGAAATCTTTTCCTTCTTTAACAGGGTGCAGGAAATGCTTCTTATGCAAAAATATGCATGAATATCTGTAGCCACTGCTGCAGCATTGACAAAAGGTCATCAGAAAAACAATTTTTTCCAAAAAAAAAGCACAATTAAGCAAAGTGACAACAATCCCGAGTGCAAGAAATAATACATCAAATTTATAAGTGTTCACAAAGAAGCATTTAGATGTTACAACTTATTAAGGTAGAGCATTTTAATAACTACAATGATGCATAAATGATTATATGACCATACATACATACATACATCCTCTTCTGCTTATCGCAGCTGTCATTGGGTGAGACGCAGGGTACACCCTGGACAGGTCACCAGCCTGTTGCAAGGCTACACTGCATCCTATTAAATTATTTTTTGATTATAAACTCTTCAGTGCTGGGGAGTAGTGTCTCACAAGGGCCATGAGGACTTGAATGGTATACTGTAACCTTGAGACTGTTCAGTACAAGCACTTGGCATCACACTAATGGAGAAGTTTTGTTCCAACTCTAATTATTTTGCCTCTGTGCGTCTACCTTATGTATTGACTGTCTGTGTGGTGTTGAATGGTGTGTGTCTCTGTGTGTAATGTGAGCTCTGATAGTGGTTTTGATTGCTTGTGGTCTAATAATTCCTCTTTGTTCAGCAGAAGGCCTCCCATCTGATAAGACCAAGAAAATATAAAAATATTTCTGAAAAACTGTTTCATTTTAATCGCAGTTGAATAAAAAGTGCATCTCTGTTTGCTGGCAAAGAAGCAGCTCCGTGATCTGTTATATTGCAACACTAACTGCATGTTTTCTTTCTTAATTTGTGGGAAATAATTACTAATAATTACAAAAATGCAGTACTTACAGTATATTTGGTACTATATATTTTGCATTACACTTCTCCTTCAACTTGTCTCTTCTTTTTTTATAATATGGGCATAGAGGGGGTTGCTGTGGCTCAGGGGGTAGCATGGGGCTTCCACCAGGTATCCTTGGCTAATGTACTAAACCCTGAGATCCTCCTGATGCACCTATCAGAGTACTTGTGTGTGAATGTTAAGCAAAGTGCTTGTGTGAATGGGTGAATAATGCTTGTAGAAAGAAAGTAGAATCGAGTAGAAAAGCACTATATAATTAAACGTTAAAAAAGCAACAATATGCAGTTAAACTATATAGCTCACAAAAATTTAAAGGAGCATTCTGAAAAAACATCAGATCTTAATGGGGAAAAATAATCATATTGGACATCTATACTGACCTGGCCTGGGTAATGTGTTAGGAATGAAAGGATGCTACATTTAAAATGAAAATTATCCACCTACTGTACAAGGACTGAATTTAAAGGCACCTCGAAAATCAAAGTGGAAATTTTTTTTGCTGAAATTTCATTGCAGCAGCTCTAAATGGTACTTGGTAGTTTGTATGGCCTCCATATGCTTGTATGCATGCCTGGCATCATCGGTGCATGCTCCTAATGAGAAATCGAATGATGTTCTGGGGGATTTCCTCCCAGATTGGGACCGGGCCACCATTCATTATCTCATTAGGAGCACTGAACTCCTGAACAGCCTGAGGTGAAACCTGGCAGTGTCATATGGACGGAAACACAATGTCCCAGAGGTATTGGATTGGATTACGGAAAAGTGTGGGAGCCAGTCAATTCCTTCATCCTCCAGGAAGTGTCTGCATACTCTCACCACATGAGGCTGGGCATTGTCATCCTCCCTCCCAAGACCATCACAGATCCACCACCAAACAGGTCACGCTGAACAAAGTTAGTGGCGGCATAACGTTCTCCACGATGTTTCCAAATCCTTTCATGTCAGTCACATGTCAGGGTGAGCCTGCTCCAGGGAGACACAACAAAGCTTCTGGCAGTGGCACATACTGATGCACCTGTAAAACAATTCCTGTTTTGGGGGGTTGTCTAATCGTTGCGCCTCTAGTGCACCTGGTGTTAATTTTATTTACACGAAAGCAGCTGAAACTGATTAACGAACCCCTGTGCTACTAACTGACCAGATCAATGTTGCAGAAGTTTATTTGACTGGATCTCACTGAACGATTCCAAACTCTTCCCTCCACTTATTTGGATCTCCAACAGTATCCTACACCTGCAACAGACTGCATAGGCAAACAAAAGGTGAACGGACAAAAGTATTAAAATATTAATACATTTGGAGGTGTTTGAAAGCCAAGGATGGGATTTCTTTGTGAAAGTAAATAAGGACTTAATAGAAACTGAAGTAAAATCGTGGGGTGCTGAAATATTACCACAAATGTGAAGTGTCTGTCCAAAGCCAGTGTGTCATTTACAGTATAAGCTTTCTGAAAAGCCACGTTTCAGTTCCAGTGTTAAGATCGTGTATGAAAGTCGGGGTCAAATGTAGGATTTCAGATCCCCTGAGCTCTTTGTAGATAAAGTCACTCTGTACTGCAAATATCAGCTGGACTCATTTACATGGGAGTGAAGCTGCATGGCAGTTTTGCTGGTCTGAGGCAGAAAAAGCAACAATGAAATCTTTTTAATGTGTGATTCTTTTTGGAAGAGTATTTTCACATGCAATGTGTGTTTAATTATACAGTAATCATAGCAAATTACTTTAATGCATGAAAACTCGATTATTCACACTTCATTCTTCCTGATTGGAAGGTTTTGTAGAAGATGAAATAGGAGTAAAAAGTCTTTGAATGAGCACACAGTACTTCCAGTGAAAAATTAATTGGCAACGACAGATTTTCCAGCAGTTAGAGGCAGAGAGAAGTGAAAGAAACTGGTGAAGAATATCAGACAAGAATTATTATAATTAGTAAACCAAAGGGTTGCTGGTTAATGTTGTTTGGTCAGAAGCCTTTTTTCTTTAAGTCCATTTCACTTCTGTCCGACTCTTTCCTAATTAACTGTTTCTGCTTGAATCAGCTGCTATAAATTATAATGCATTACAATAATTTTACAAAACAAATGGCTGGAAAGCTCACTGATGTTGCAGTCCGACCACACAGACCAGTATTCACTGCACCTCAGACTCAGAGAAGGTTAAAGCACAAATGCACTAAAAAAAATCCCAAAATATGTGAGCCTATGTGTGTTCATTTTTACAATCGCCTATGTGGTTTTCTCTTATTTAAATTGTTGGTTGCTTTGATGCTGTTGATTAGAGCCTGAGTGGTCTGTTTCCTTTCCTCCCATCTTGACTAACATCTTATTTTAAGTCAAACAATGCATGAATCAAGCTGTGCTTCTACTGTGTGTGCTTTTTGAAACAGTGCACACATTTAACTTCCCCCTGACATCCAGCTGGTACACCTGTCTATGCGCTGTGAAAGTACTCTCAGTTGTCCTTGGTGTTCCTTAGAGTATTTTAATGAATACCCCATAACAACTAATCCTCGTTCAGGTCATTATTTTTGAAAGATACTTCATTTCCTTCAAAGAAAACTATTTCATGAGTGGCTTGATAAAGAGAAGAGGCTTAGATTAGAATTGCTTCCTGGCTGCACTACAGGATAGCCTGTGATTCTTGCTATTCTTAATACATTTGATTTGTTATTAAGAATCAATTCTGAATGGAAGTAAAAACATGCATACGCTGCATATTAATGGTGTAGATATTATGGTGTCAGTCTTATATGCTGTAATGAAAATATGCACCCATGTTTGTTGTACTTATTCCAAAAAAAAAAAACATGTTAAAAGGTGCACATGGCTTACTGGCTCAAACCACTGTGGTGTTAGTTTGCCCTTAATGAGTTAAAAGTTTATAGTTTTTTAAAATTCAGGATTTAAGGACTCTACTTAAGATTTTGTGGTTCTTCTCATTATAAAATAATGCCGCGACCCAGCCTGGGATAAGCGGGAAGAAAATGTATGTATGTATGTATGTATGTATGTATGTATGTATGTATGTATGTATGTATGTATGTATGTATGTATGTATGTATGTATGTATGTATGTATGTATGTATGTATGTATGTATGTATGTATGTATGTATGGATGGATGGATGGATGGATGGATGGATGGATGGATGGATGGATGGATCATTATAAAATAAATTATAAAACTTTATTAGTTCCACCTTGATAGTACCAGTTTGGACCCCCTTTTGCCTTCAGAACTGTCTTAATTCTTTGTGGCATAGATTCAACAAGGTGCTGGAAACGTTCTTCAGAGATTTTGGTCCGTATTGATATGATAGCAGCCCCTGCAGATGTGTCAGCTGCACATCCATAATGCAATTCATTGGAGGTCATTTGAGAGCAGTGGACTTATGTTCAAGAAAACAGCTTGAGATAAGCTGTGCTTTGTGACATGGCATGTTATCCTGCTGATGTCAGACATCACAGAATGGGTGTGGACATGGTCAGCAACAATACTCAGGTAGGCTGTGTTAGTTAGTGCTAATCCCCCACACTACTGTATTACACCACCATCTGCCTGTCCTGTGGATACTAGACAGGATGGATCCACGCTTTCATGCTGTTAATTCTGTGCCTATTATCTGACTCTCACACTGGGAATTAGCAGACCAATCTTCTAATATCCAGTTTTGGCAAGTCTTAAGCCTGTTCTTAGCTGACAGCAGCACTACCTGGTAATGTCTTCTGCTGCTGTAGCCCATCTGTTTCGAGGTTCAGTGTGTTGAGCATTCAAAGATGTTCTTCTGAATACTTTCAGAGGGGGGAGGTTGTTACTAATACCTTCCTATCAGCTAAAAGCAGCCATATCCTCAGACCACTGGCATCAACAAGGCATTTAAGCCCAGAGAACTGCCACTAATTGGATAATTTCTCTTTTTCTGACTATTACGGTGATTTTTGAATTATTCAGACCAGCCTGTCTGGCACCAACAGCAATGCCACATTCAAAGTCACTTAAGTCACCTTTCTTCCTCATTCTGATGCAGTTTGAACTTCAGCAGATCATTTAGCCTAAACGCATTGAGTTGCTGCTACTGTATGTGAGTGGCTGATTAGATACTTCCATCAACAAACAACTGAACAAATGTACCTAATGAACTGGTTGGGGAGTGTATATTAACATATTTGTCTGTTTTTTATGGCCAAAAGCAAGAAAAAAAAGTAGATCAAACTAACACCAAAAAGCACAAATACAAATATTTTCAAACAGTGATGCATTTATAGCCTTGCCATGCAGACCGAGAGGCCAAAAGGAAAGACAGCGATATGAAAAGCATTTTAAAGTGTCAGTGATGAGAGCTGATCGGATACAGTGTGGGAGACTGCTCTGAGATCTGTGGGCTACAGCCTCGAACATGTAACATCTCCTTAGAAGAGCTAAAGGGTTTCTTTAAGAGGAGCTGAGGGGCTTCGGGTTTGAGCGTAGGAGTTTAGAGAGCCAAGCAGGTGGCAGTCCATTCAAAGCAAGCAGGAGAAATGTGAAAGAAATGTCTGGCCTTATATATACTCTGTAGCCAACCTAAAGCCAACCAGCTTTCTTTAAAAGTTGTGCAAAGTGTTACCCTTGGAGCTTCTGAGAGGGAGATTTGTCAGCAGCTCAACGTCTTTCTGACTAAATCCTTTAAGAACCATTTTTATTACTGGCTGTAAATGCAGTGGTGCCGCTTGGCACCTGTTGTTCTGTAGTCCCAAAAAAAGAAAAGGAACATTTTTTAATTATAATTTTATGACATAACCATACACTCGTCTTGTCTGTTCTTGCCTGCCTCAGTAATTCGTTTTATTAAACGACTGCAGTTCAGCGCGCACACTTTATGTACTGAAGTGATAATTATAATCATAATTGATATGTGATTCTTACTGTGTAACAGCTCACTGAAATGGTTCATTTTTATTTAATGAGCTGATGTTATCTGTAAAGACAAAATGATTTTCTTTCATGAAAAGGCTCAACAAGACTCACTGTAATTCAGCTCATGAAGCCTCTTAAATCACCACCCCTGGGTTTCTGAGGCACAGGCGCGAACAGCAGAGTGAAACACTAAGAGTGAGAGCAGCTTCACGTGGAGGGATCAGAGAGGGCACAAGGTCCAAAATCCGAGTGTTTATAAACAAAGTAAAGCTCGGTCAAGCACAAAAATGCAGATAGGGTGCAGGCAAAAGGGCAAATCCAAAAACAAGCAATGCACAAAGACCAGCAGGGCATAAAAAGCAGGGGCAGAGATCGCACACTCGAAACATACAGGAAAATGTGAAAATGCTCCACTGCTTTGAGGGCAAAGGCAACAAATGGAGGAACCCACAATACAAAATCCATTAAAGACAAGGATGAATTTTTGCGCACAAACAATCATCATTATATTCACTGATCAGTGGCATCATATATTGAAGGTTAATTTATGATTTTCAAATGCAGACTATTGCTTATTCTCTATTTCTAAAGAGAAAAAAAAACTTTAAATATGTAGAATAAGATCAGGAGCTCAACATTTTACAGGAATACCTGTGTTCACAATGCAGCCACAAATCACATGGTGGCGCAGGGCTGCTGTTTCACTCCCTGCGCCTTTCATTTGCCGAAGTGTCCTTGGGGGGAAGTTACTCCAAGGTATTCCCGACAGCAAAAAGCATCTTGCGTGGCATTGTTGTGTGAGCTGTGGCTGTGTGTGGATGTGAAACATAATCTAAAGTGCTTTGCTTTGTAGGGCCGCAAAGGTTGAAAAGGCGCTGTGTAAGTGCAGGCCATTTATATGCTGGTCTTGTCCTGATGCTTTTCAGCCAAGCACACCTAATCCAAGTAGTAGAATTAATCTTATCTTCTGTAAAAAAATAAATAAATAATAAAGAAAAAAATCCAGCTCTACATTATTTTCTGCACGTCAGTATAGAAACTCAAGGAGAAGTCAGAACCTCTGGGTTTGCAGTTAGCTAGTATCTAAATGAACAGGCCTTGGACATAGTATTGATGTTATGTTGCTCCTTTCATATTTTCAGATAAGCATGGCAGCTAAGACTTGTGCCAGAGCGGCTTCCTGTGCTGTTTTTGTGGCAGCTGTTCTTATTTGTATTGTTTTGTGCACACAAATGAATAGTTGCTTAAATCTGTAGAAAAAATAAGAAAAGTATTGATTTCTCTAAACAGTTGTTCTGGATGCACATTTATCTCACAAATAAAGACAAAAACAGAGAACAAACATTCCAAGAAGTTAATCCAGGTGTGATCTCATGACCTCTAAGTCTTTTTAATACTTTACATAAAACCCTTCAGCTACACACTTGATATTTATTTATTACATCAGATAGAAGAGCAAGAGAAGACTGTTGTAAAACTTTATCAGTTGAGACAACTCACTCTGGGGTTTTTAATCAGAACCTGAGCCACGTGCGCTGTCTGTCTGCACTTAACAGCACTGCAGAGATTGTCTTCAAGGCTTTGAGACTATTGAGGTGTCAAATACTTGCTTCCGACTAAAATCCCACAGGACAGAGCATTTAGAAGTGAAGAGCCAGACCAAGAAATAAGAAGACTTTCTGGTCATGTTGTTGCTATGGTGTTGCTGTGCTATAATTAGCACCAGGAAACGCTCATTAGTCTACAGGCATACATTTAAAATAATATGAAGTGGCATTTGTACACAGTAGCTGTTGGGGCAATAATAAAATTGTCATCTGACCACACTGATGAGTTTTTGAATTTAAATATAACAATTAATCTTCACAGCAACAGTCTGGGGTTTCTGACTCACTCATTTGACTATTTTGACTAAATTCGTTTTTATTAATTGTATGATTTTTTTCATTTAATACCAGTACTTCTGTTCTGCGTACCATCCACTGTGTGCTTCATTAGCATCGTCTTTCTAATGTCTTCATGTTCATCCTTGGAATTGTTTCCATGTTTTTCAGCTCTATTTTGACAGAATGTCACTGAGTTTTTGAATGAAGGTCCATGTGAGTTAAAACACAGACACTTGATATCTGCTGTATGCCCGGGTGCTCAAACAGCAGTGGAAGGTCACAGATGGCCCAGATGGAACTATAACTCTTGTCTGAACTCTGCCCAGAAACACAGGAGTCAGGCTCGATGTCACCACAGCTGCTGCTGCTAGTGTTGTAGACAGAAAAAATAAGGAATGTTATACTTTTTTTCTGTTTTATATACCAGAGTCAACTGTGTTAGCCACATTCCCAGTTTGTTATGTGAGACATGATCTTCTATGCAAGGGCAAAAAGTGGCCCAGGAGTTCCTAATAGACTAGTCCCCCTATTAGTGCTTGGTTACATTTTGAATATATATATATATATACCATCAACAAAGTAACCTTCAAACTTAATAACTTGAACCAGAGAAAAAAGAGTGGAAGAGAAACTGAAAAGCTTCTGCTTTTGTAAACCTACATTATTTACTGTGCTATTAATCTCTGCAGCAACTGACTCTTTTCTACTACACCATCTATTATCTTATTCCTCTCCAGCATCTTTAGTACATCTGGCTGAGTAGCCATGAGCATGAAAGCCTCAAGTTGCTGTTGTGAAAGAGAGGCCCTGAGCCTGTTTTTGATTCATTTTTGCATGGAAAAGCTTCTTTCACAAGCTACCTGTGTTACAGACAGGGTGAGAAGAAACTTGTATGCAAGCCCTATGATGCTGTCAGGGAGTGCCACTGAGCAGGCAGGTTGGAGGACCCCAAATGCAGACTCAGGAACGGTGTATTTTACACACAGGTTTTATTGCTGGTATGCCAAACAAAACATGAACTCTCTCTGGAGAAAACCTGGCAGGGAGAGACGTGAACACACTTGACTTGACTAGACATCCACAGGAGACAGCGTAAACACAACTAATGACGCAACAGAGAAGGAACACAGGCAGAGGGCTTAAATACACACAGGGCTGATGAGGGAATCTGGAACAGGTGGGAACACAGAAGAACCACAACATTAAATGACAAGAGGAAGCAAAACAAAACATCACACACAGGGAACAGGGGACTGGCACAACAAAACAGGACGTGACCTCATGAAAACTACACCCAACAGCACAGGCAACTTGACAAAGAGGGCTGACACAAATGACATAGACACCAGAAGCATAAGACACAAAGAACTAGGAACTACATATCCCTAATAAACACAGCAGTGATAGAAATCAAACACTTGCCCAGGACCACGACAGATGCTGTATGCATTTGTAAAGGTTGCATTGCAGCAAAATGGACAGTTGTTGCAAGATGAACAGTTTTTGTAAATTATCTCCACTTCATCTTCAGCATCCAGTGGTCCTTCTTTGTTTCCTTGATTGCATATTCCTCCATTAAAGAAGTCTTTAACCTTTCCCACTGTCCTGCCAGGCTGATGAGCTCACCCTGTAAACTGGCAATTGTTGGATTGTCTTCAAATGGCAGCAGACACTTGCTCGGCTGTTGCAAAGATGACTTTGGGAATCTGCCAGCATAACTTGTTACCTGGTGGAAGTTTTTGGGATCCAAAAATGCCAAATCTTGCGTACTTGTTGTCACGCTATCCCTGCATGTGCACACCAGGAAGTGCAACAATGAAACACTTGCAAGTTGTGATGCAAGCATGCTAAACCATTTTTCACCTTATAAGAAGCACTTGCACTCCTGGGACAAGATAAAGCATGATGGGTTGCATAAGCTGTTGCATAACTGAATATAAGTGCAGTTTTATATAGGTAAGTTAAAATACCAGAAAGCTGATATGTGCGTCTGTTGAGGCAGTCATCCATTCGTTTTCTGTGTTTTTTGCAACCTTTTATGCACAGTATGCAACTCTGGACAGGTCGCCAATCTAACACAGGGCTAACACAAAGAGCCAGACAACCATTTACACTCATACCTACAGCCAATTGTGAATCACCAACTAACAAGCATTGTTGGGACTGTGGCAGGAAGCCAGGGGACCCGGAGCAACCCCACACATGCACAGGGAGCGCATGCAAACTACAGATAGAGGGGCCTGAGCCAGCTGCTGGATTCAATCCCAGGACCTTCTTGCTTTGAGGTGAAGGTGCTCACCATCACACCAGCATGTCATGAAACAAAAAAGGACCAATTTTAAATGCATTTTGTGACAGCCACAGGACAGGCCTCTGGTTGCCTTTTCTTGTTGGTTGCTTCTTTCCATTCTTCCAGAAAATCAGTGGGAAGAGTGGACTTGGCTAGAGATGTAGCACACCTGTGCAGGCTAAGCTCAGAGGCCATGAATCACACCTGTCAGATCCTCTCACCTTCTTCTCACTCAGTCATACACTGCATACATACTGACTTGCTGTTTAAGCGCACTTCTCTTCTGCTGACAGCGATTTGCACTAACCTTTTAGGTATGAAACAAAAGTTGTTTAAACAGATTCACAACCAAAAAGTCAGAGGTTAAAGAACAATGAATGGAAAACACAACCCATGTTTTGGAAGAATATAAAATGGGCAACAGTCTGCTCTACATGTATGTTAGTAGCAGGGGTGCATGCTGCAGTTTAAACTATAACACAATGAAAGCGGCCAATAACATCACACACCATGTAATTTAATCAACGCAGTGTCAAAGATAGCTGGCCGGCAGGGAAATAGGAGCTTGGAAGGAGCAGGCTGAAGTCGGGAGTAAAACTTAAAGAGCTATTTATGGCCAAAAGAACCAGTAACACAAAACCAGGAACATAGAAAATAGAGCAGAGGGATGAGGACACCAAGACAGGGAACAAAGACTTAGGGATACAAAGACTAATGACACCACACTGGACTGACTGAGACAAGGACTTAAATACAGAACAAAGGTAACGAGGGGATCAGGAACAGGTGAGACACACATGTGATGGCAATGACACAAACAGGACAGGGGGAAGCAAAACTGAATACAAAACACACAGACCAAGACACCTTCAAAGTAAAACAGGAAGTACATAGAACCACGCAGACTTGACACAGGACAGCACAGAAACTAACACAGGATAATAATAGAAAGCCATAAAAATAACAGAAGCCAAAAATAAGAAGTAACTCAAAAAGCTGGGCAGTGACACGCTGTGATGTTGGAGATTTCATTTGCACACACAGTCTCTACACCAGTTATTCATTTCATATTTTAGAGCTATAGACAGTTTTTTATTACATGCACTTCCCAGAGCTTGACTTTGCATCACATCCTTCCTTCAACTCCTTGATCATCACCTATTTTTTTGATTGCTTGGTTTTCAAAATGGAAATTGACATTATTTGTGAGCAGTGAAGGGATGAAGAAGCATATTGATCACAGTTCTTTCTATTTTTGAGTCAATTTTTAGCAACGCTATAATCAGATAATCATAATAAGCTCCCCCAGGGTTGATTGCATTCCCACTCATCAATGGTCATTGACTTTCAAGTGGCAAACAGAGTAAATATGTTGTATTTTATTGAAGGTTACAATTCCTTCCTGAAACATGTGAAACGATAAATACTATACTGCCAACTGAATAAGCGACTGCTTTGAGATACCTGGGCACATGCTGGCTGTGGCACAATACTTGCCTGGAAAATCGTTTTCATTCAGGAAAGACATTTGTGGAAACTCCAGGGATTCGTAGCTGCAGCTGCAGCTGCAGCTGAACAAGATGACTTGATCATGTCTGCATGTCTACATCACAGTGAGGAAGAAATGTGATTTAAATGACATGATTGTTGGTGCCAGACTGCCTGGTCTGAGTATTTCAGAATCTGATCTCCTGGGATTTTACCACACTACCATCTGCAGGTCTTACAGCGAATGTAATTTTTGCTGATGAGTCTTTCAGCAAGTTTAATATTTCTATATTCTTACTTACTGTAGCAATACATTCTGAATTTGCTGTCTTCATTTTCAATTGAAATTTTGTTCTTTGTAGTGGTTCCAATTTAACTGGTTTGTTTGAGCGTTAATATATTTATCTTTTTCTTAAAGACAATCAGCTTCCGTGGGACTGACACAACAACAGCACGGAGGTTTGAGGAGTTTGGGGAAAGAAGCCTTTTGTTTTCTTCTGTTGGAGCTGGAACCATAGCAGGGAGAGGTTCCCTGGGGGGTATCACTCCTAAGGTTAGACAGATCTGCATTCTCCCTGGCCTGAACTTCAGACAAAAACTGAGGTGGTCATAAGAATTCATTGGTTGAGCAGCAGGTGTGCAGTGTGTTTGCCCTTTGAAACTCTGCCACTGAGTTATCTGACGAAGAGAAGGTGAGACTCCTGCTGCTTTTCTCTCTGCTCCAGTATACTCACACAAACTGTCCTGCCCCATCTGACCTGCAGTCTTTGCTGTTGATGGGCTTAGATCAGAATTTAGATGGTGGATACTTTCCAAAAAACTGAGAAATGTTATTTAATAAATGATATGGAGATTTGGTAAAGATTTATTTCAACCACTTACTGTTTTTAAAATTTTCAGTATTCCTATAATCTTGTCAAATATCATTGAACAGTAATTTCCTCTAACTCATTGCAAACACTCAACTACTATTTAAATAGTACTTAGATAATCAATTACATTAAGTATTGTATAAGCTGAGGATGACCATTTAGCTAAAACATCATACGGTATTATGGTATGATGTTTAACACATCAGCTGATGAAGCAATTACTTCCTCTACTTACTCTCAGCATTCGAGTTTCCTTTCCTTGCCAGCATTGCATTAAAATATGTATTTGACTTCATGTTATGTTTGTCCATAGCAGTAATAAATATGTAGGTTGGCTCTTTGGAAATATGCTGTATAGATAGGAAAGGGAAAACATGGGGTTTTAAAGATACAGATAATAATCAGGGTGTAAGAGAACTCTGGTTTGTTGGTTGTTTGGTTGGTTGTTTGGTTGTTTGGTTGGTTGGTTGGTTGGTTGGATGGTTGGTTACTAGAAACATGTTGTATTTGCAGAAACATTTTATATTTTGTATTTTCATCACCTACAGTGTAATGACTCAAAGTCATGCAGGCTAAGAAATGAAATAATTCAAATTTAAGACCTGTCCTTTCCCCATGATCCTCAGGTCAACCTTCATTTCTCTTGGTCACTTCACTTCCACCATTCTCTATTAAATCCCTGTGAGCATTATCTGTTACACAGACTGATCCTCTACAAGAATGATGCATACAGGACTGATGTGACCCTCTTAACCTGCTGACAGCCTCATGCTGTTTTCAACCTTTTTGGTCCTAAGATGCCTCGGAGGTCAAACCAGATCAAGGCACACCAGAATAATTGTAAATAATGTAATTATATTGATAACTGTGAAATTTTAAATCAGTGCCAAAACTTATTTGAGTTTATGAAGCTAGCTCAATATTTACAGTATCTTGATTGTGTAGGTGCAATAGCAGTATGTTAAAAAGCATTAGGTTAAATTAGCTTTACAGTAGATTACTGTATGTGCAATTATATGACGTACAGTTGTGATCAGTTTACATACACTCATTCCAAGTATACCAGGGTGTTGTGCTTTGAGAAAATTCCTCTGAGTTTCTCTGACAAGCCTGCCACATAAGGGATGATAATGTTGTTCCACTTGTCAGTCTTAGTATCCCTAGTTTGTGTCTAGCCTTCTTTCCTGTGCACATTGCTGATTTGATGAAAGCCCAGTTGAGAAAAACACGTGTTTTGAGGGCTTTCTTTACATGCATGTGTTCCTTTTCTTTCCCTTCTGCCTTAGAGGGAGTGTGTTGCAGGATCCTGATCACCCCAAGTTCGTGTTCCAGTGGGTGGTGGGACTTAAAGTAGGTACTGTACTGTGTGTGTGTGTGGGGGGGGGGGCTTCTGGTAAACTTCACTGTTGAGGCTTCCTTCATCCTCAGTAAGCTCAGCACAGTCGGTAGTCTATTAGCCCTGGTGTCCTCCCTGGTAAGCCTTATGTATTTATCCACTGAGTTGATGTGGCGAGTGCTTCTGGGTTTTGATTTTGATCCAGATTCCATCTACATATCTGTACCAATGCCAACTGATTCCACCAAAATCACCACACTCCTCGGTGACAACAATACTTATGAGGTCTTAAGACGAGACCCCACAGGCAACTACAAGAAGAAAATCATCTGTTGCCTACAAGAATTTAAAAGGGAAAATCCATTGAACGCCCTGCTTACTGCCATCTTTACCCTGGATAAACTACTCCATGCATGTATGGACTGCCAAAGATCCACAAACAAGGAGTCCCAGTCAAACCCACAAGCAGTATAAACTCAGTCACCTACAACATTTCAAAGTACCTCATCATTTTATCTCCCCTTGTAGGCAACATTAAACTGAAAACTCCACAGACTCCACAGGCAGTTTATTTTGTTAAAAGCAATGAGGGTAATTACGGTAGTGGACTCGAGTACGATGCAACACACACAGTGGGCAATTTTTAAAAGGTTTATTTTACAGAAGTTCAGGATGAACTTCAGCTAACATCTGAGAGCCTGATTATCATTATTATTATGCCACAACCATGGCAAGGACAATATGGCAGAGACTCTGAGCCAGAAAATACTGGCAGGTAATGAGCTGATTGTCACGGCGGGGTTGGCGGCAGGCAGGGAAGCGGAACTCAAAGAATCAGGAGGAGGTCGGAGGTGAAACGTGAGAGATGGTTTATTATAACAAAAATCCGGAATACAAAAAACCAACAGCATGGGGGGGCGAGGAACAGAGGGACACCCGAACAGAGAAAGGAGGCAGGACCACGGGGAGACGACGACAGGCAGAACAGGGGGAGACAGCGACAATGACGCGACAAGAGGCTCACAGAGACAAGGACTTAAATACAGAACAGAGGTAACGAGGGGATCAGGAACAGGTGAGACACACAGGTGGTGGCAATGACACAAACGAGACAGGGGGAAGCAAAACTGAACGCAACACACAGGGACTCAGACACCTTCAAAGTAAAACAGGAAACACACCCACGCAGACTTGACACACAAACTACACAGAGGAACACAGAACATGGGGAAGCAGGGGAACAAACACGGGCCAGGGGCATAGGAGAACAGAATAAAACCACAGGAACTACAGA
>VOQJ01043605.1:0-10511 GCA_015052665.1 Apistogramma diplotaenia
ATGCGCAAAAGTAGCCGCGATGCAGCTCCGGGTTCAAACCATGAAACTCTCCCTGCTGCTGCTTTCTCAGGAGCTGATGAACCAGCATCTCTGCTTCTTCCTGCTCTTGGTTAGAAACATCGGGACCTCATTACATCATCGCTTGATGACTCCTGCAATTTTGATGTCACAGCGCGTTTATGAGGACGATTTATTCACAAAAACACAACCCGTTCGGTGTGAATAAAGCTACACGACAGGTTCACATCCGAATGTTTCGGAGTTTCGTGCCACTGCTCTACTTATGAGCTCGGCTCTGGAACCAATTAAATTAGTATCTCGAGGTACCGCTGTATATGCGTTACTCGCGGAAGCCCTGCAAAGAGCCGCAGCATAATAATGAAAGAGCCGCATGCGGCTCTCGAGCCGCGGGTTGCCGACCTCCGGTCTAGATCAAAGTTCACGTAAAAATCCTATTTGTGTGATTCAGTTAAATACTCTTGCCTTTGAAATTTTGCGTTAAAAGGATGACTGAAGTACATATGCCTTTCTGTGCCTTTGCAAATCCTGGACATAATTTAGAACTTTTAGCGAGTTAACACCAAACGAAGGCTGGGTGCTGTGACTTAGTTTGAGTCCCTGCGTTGGGGTTGGCCTACCTGCGGTCAGGGAGGAAGTACATTTTGACGTAGGGGCTCCTGGGACGGCCATCGGGCCGGAGAGGAAGCTCCACAGCCTGCAGCACGTTCACTATGAGCTGATGACCCACTTTGTCGTACCACAGCTTCAACTGGATGAGAAGTAAACACATACAGATCTGATGCTATGTCATCATATTTCATAACTGTAAAGGTCCGCCACCGTCAGCGCGCCCACACTCACTGAAAGTCGTCCTGGCATTAACTGTGGGGCATCTTGGAGCATCCCGGGACTGGAGGGAGATATGACATTTAAGGATGGTCTCTCCATCTTCTGGGACTCAAAAGAACTGGAACCTGCTATGAAGGCAGAAAAATATATATATATATATACATATATATTTGAAATCCCAAGCAGAAAATGCCAGCTTCCTTTCAGAAGGGAGTCGAGCTGATGCTCCAGATCCAAAACCAAAGGTGTGGTCACTTCAGAAACTCCAAAATCCTCAGAAAAGTTCACACAGAGACAGTTTAGAGTACAAGTACACTAACCTGTCAGGATGACAAATGACCAGACTTCTGCTATACCTAGAGTTCTGCAGGCTTCAGTGTAATTTGGGTGTGTCATGCCTTTTGTTCAATTATATAATCAAATATCATCTAAACTAACTGGATAAGGAATAAACGTATAAAGAAACCCATCATCTCCCTTTAACATACATTACAGATGTCATTTAATTTCACTGAAAATGATATGTCAAATTAGTCTATGCAATATTTGAGGACACGATCAACCACAGGTTTGGAAGGTGAATAGAAAAACAGGGACTTGTAGTGCTCATCATCCTCCACACATTTAAAGGAACCTATTCTGATCATTTCCAACACTATATTTGTATTCTTGGACTCTATTAGGGTAACTTTGCACGATTAATTACAATTTAAAAAAATATTTTAGTAATGCCATACGTGGCCTTGGTGCAACCCTTCTGATCCTCCTCTGTCGGAGGAAGTTGTTTTAACTTTCGCCGAGTCAGCACTGTTTGTTTCAGGTGGCCAAATTAGGGCTATCTGATCTCAGTGATGTCATGACGAGCCACGAGTAGAAAATAATGTCTGAAACTGATGATGTACAGCAGTCTGAATCCTGAAATTTGCAATTAATTATACATACACTGACCTCGCTATCACTATAAACTTTGGCTGTGTTTAATGTGAATGTCCATCACTTTAACAATATACATGAAAAATAAGGGACAATAGGACAGGACTGTTTTACAGAAACCACTTAACTTTAAGACGACTGGCTACAGATATCGATTACAGAACGAGCAAACATCAGCCACCCCACTAGGATCTACAGCAGTGTCATTCAGACTGGAGAAGTATAGTCCGATGGTCACAGATAACTGAGATTACACTACCACAAGGCAACATTGCAGACATTGAA
Organism: Apistogramma diplotaenia; assembly: GCA_015052665.1. NCBI lineage: Eukaryota > Metazoa > Chordata > Actinopteri > Cichliformes > Cichlidae > Apistogramma > Apistogramma diplotaenia. The sequence continues at coordinate 2,068 of VOQJ01043605.1, forward strand.
GACAGCTACCAGTATCTCGGAATCCCACAGGCAAATGGAAACCAATAAGAGGCCGCCGTGAAAGCTGCAACTGCAAAGTACATGCAAAGATTAAGGCAAGTCCTGAGAAGTCAGCTGAATAGAAAGAACAAGGCAATCCCCACGAGACAATCCATAGCATAACAACAAGATGCAAGATGCTAGCAAGCAGGGCATACATGGAACTCCATAACCAAGTCCTGAAGTCAAAATGGGAAACACCCCCAAGGATGGTTGAGAATGACCAAGCTAAGACTCTGTGGGACTTCCAGATACAGACAGACAAACTGGTGATGGCTAACCAAATGGGCATAGTAGTGGTGGACAAGCAGAGAAGGAAGGCCGTAGCGATAGATGTAGCAATACTAAGAGACAGTAACATCAGGGAAGAACGTAAGAAGCTAAATAAATACCACGTGCTGAGAGTAGAGCTAGAGAGGATGTGGAAGGTGAAGGTAACAGTGGTCCCTGTGGTAACTGGAACACTAAGCTTAATTTGAATTTTACACCCGATGCAATTCTTGATACAAGTGTGAAGGGATTTGTGTCTCCAGTTAGAATCAAACCAGCAACCTTATGCTTGCCAAGTGAATGTGTCAACTATTGAAAGTGCCGTACAGATACTTTTACTTAAGTGAAATTTCTTACTTTAGTACTTTTTCTACCACTGAAAACCTCATACTTTCGTTTTTACATTTTTGTGAACAGTTTATACAACAAAGAAATGTTGGCAGGTAGTTTAGAAAAAACTTTGAGGGAGCTTTTCATGTTAAAATAGATTGATCTCTCTTGTAAAAGAGATTGTGATTGTAAAATAACAGTAATAATAATCGCCCCCAGGCTCATGTACACAGTGCCTAACTCAATCTAATTAAATCGTGGACTATTCCCTTATGACAATATCATTACAATTTGTATATTAACAAAGTTATTTTTCCCCTGTAATTAATATCATACAAATTAATCTAAAAACAGATTATCAGCCAGAAAGACATACATAGGCTATAAACAAATACAGCGCTGTCTCAACATGACAGAAGAAATACCTACTAGATTCTAATGGAGGGTGGGACGTGTCGGGGATTCTTGGGATATCACTGAAAGAGAAACAGCAATAACACATCAGCCACAGTCATACTAGAATTGCAGTTGGGTTAAACAGTGTTGGAAGTAAAAGTGACACACAAGCATGCATGCATATTGATACAGTAGTTATCACACAGGGAGAAAGCAGCACTGTAAATAAAAGCTATTTGATGTTCAGATTAAAGTGGTTAAAAAAAACATGGAGAAGCAAAAGGAGATGTGAGTAGGTGAGTAGAGCAAAGCTCTTCCCGTGACTGCAGTGTTTCCCAGACTCACTCATTTCTGTTGGCCCAATCACGAGTTAAAATAATAATGGGTTAACACAATTAGCTCATTAGCATCTATCCACACCACCGTCTTTTCTTGTCCATCACCACAACCCATGGGAAACACCAGAATCCACTGCACCAGCTTGATGTAATTTTAAGAAAGAAAAATGGTAATGTGCATAACACTTATCAGTATAATTTTCCTTTTCAATTCAAAATTTTGCATTATTATAGTGTCTCTGTATTATTGTATGGTCTTGACCATGCAATATAAAGCACCTTGATGTGACTGTTGTTGTGATTTGGCGTTATCAATAAAACTGAATTGAACTAAGTGTGCTAAAGATTCACACCAGGCATGTAGGGCTTTCACACATAAAGAGGCTGTGTTCTAGATTTTTACCTATCAAACAAACTGATATTCAGTGGTCTCTTCCCTAAAAGGCATTATTTGTGAGAAAAACGTGGATTCTACACTCCAACCTAGAGTCTGGACAGTAACTTAAGCTGAACTAAGATAAATTAGCATAAAACCTGGAAATAGCTAAGCTAGTCATAGCCTAGCTTAAACTCTGTACTTAATAATACAGAGTTTAATTAATTCACAGTAAAACTGTGAAACTGAAATTGTTCTCTATCCTCTTAAGTTAAAAGAAAACTCTCTTATTACAACGTTTAATTCCGAATTTAAGTATTAAACTGATAAGTGTTTCATTGATCGTAGGTTGCCTTGAAACCCACTCCAAAATCAAAAATAGAAAACATGTATATGCATTAAAATAAATACAGCTTGCTTTATGAATCCCAACTTCAGTTATTCAGAGTTAAAGTACCAGTGATGCTGTGCTGGATTTACTCATAGACTGTATATAAAAGATAGATGAAGCCACCATGACAATGGCCAGAGTTTGTAATGTCCTGCTTTGGAAAACTTAACCTAAATATTGTTCACTGTCGCTATCTTGCTCTTTAAATACAAGACACAACTTTGGGGTAGATCCGACCCATCAATCACAAGGAAGCTCATCTATCAGACATATCATTCTCTATTGTTCTTTCTGACTCTAAGTGGCACCAAAATTTATAAAATCATATTATATTCAATAACATTTGAAACCAGAGACTAAGGCCATAAACCCATCAGGACAGTGTTTAATGTGGTCATAGAACAAGTGAGTTTTATTTCCCACAGACTATACAACCAGAATTTTTTTTAAAGCCAGAGGAGTCAGCCCCTGCTGGCCATTTGAAAGAAAGCAAGTTTAAGGGACTTTCATACTGGCCTCACTTTTCAGACCTGGAAGCTGCATCCATCTTTATAATATAGTCTATGATATTACTTGACAGTAAGCCTTTATCACAAATTAAAACATAGGAATTCCAGATGCTGCACAAACAGCTTAAAAGCTTGCAAAAGCATTGTTACATTGATGGATGTTTTACAATGGCCATTTTTGCATCCCACCAAGTAAACTTGCAGTTTAATTTAGTGCACAGTGCAGCTGCTTTCCCAAATGCTGACACTCATATCAATTAGATTTCTCACTGAACAGTATTAAAATCTATTCATTTAGGGATGCAAAATGGCACCAGCAAAACCAAAACCATTTCCATAAGCGTGGCAGAATTAAACGGTCCTAAAAAAAATAAACAGACTACTTACTGATATTTTCTATACACCCTTCGCGAGTGTTTGGAGAGAAATTCATATATTCAACTTTTTTTCCATCAGAAAGCAAATAGGTAAAATTTGAGAGCTGCAACAGTGGGCACTTTACTGTAAAAATAACCCACCGGTTTGGCTTTATGAAACACAACACAAGGTAGTCGAAGGTCCTGAAGCCAGCTTGTGAACTGGTTTGTTTGAGGTAATTTGGAATGAAAGCTCTTAAGGGAAGCTGAAAGGTTTCAGATTTCCTCTTTTTGAATGAACTGATTCCAATACTTTGCTACTGCTAGCAATCCAAGAGTTAGCGAGTTAACTGAACATAATGTAAAATTAGTGCATCAGAAAACATCCAATTCCACATATCTAGAGAAAAATGAACAATTCTTTTCTTGTTTACAGATTTTTGATGCTGATGACTCAAAATAATACACAGTTAAAAATAAAATCGAATCAGTTATTTCTAATGCCCTCAGAACCATGCAAAAATTTCACATGCAGCCTCTTTTTGTCTTTAATTAGCCAATTTTATACGGTCAATAATAATTTAACTTTTACCATCTGACAAATAAAACCAAGTGCTTTTTTAAAGGGGACATATGAGACAAAATGGCTCCCATTCAAAAACTTGGCAGGAGTAGACAACAGCTGGTTGTTTTTAATACTTTGAATGCAGCTGCACAGATACCATCAGAATACAAATACACATCCCAGCCTCCTGGTTTGTCTGAAGTCAGACAATTCTCAGTCAGAATAAACATTACCTAGTTAAATAAGGGTTAAAAACTACAAACAGACTACTAACGGACTGAAACATAGCCTAAAACATGCGACTCTGACAGTATACTGGATATGTTTCGTGCCTGGCTTACCCAATAGGTCTGGATACCACCAGCTCCACTTGAGGGTCTCCTTGAGACTCCAGGATGATGTTGTAAACCTCCTTCATGGTCGCTCCTGGTAACAGCTTACCGTTCCACTGCAAAACCTCGTCTCCTGAAATCAGATGTCCACATTGTCATGACAAGCTCAAAAGCTATGGCACTGTAATGGGTTTTGACAGCGTTAGTCAAATATAGCAACAAAACTAAATAAAGCTGCCAATTAAAAAACATGAGATACGTCAGTAAGTAAGTCATGTTTAGCATGGGTGCTAACATGGTAAGTGAAATGTTGTTTGGGTATAAAGAAAAGCGCAAAGGTCTACAGCATAGAGCTCAGCAGGTGAGGAGCAAGTGGAACGAGCTGTTGTACTGGGGAACACTGGGCCCAGGTGTTCCCAGCCACACTCACTGGGCACCTGCAATACAAAACACAAAGACAAACACAAGCTACAAGCTCAGCAGCCAAAAGTGACAGAGCTGTCACACCCCTCCAATAAAATTGAGAACCAACATGAAACCTACACCACCACACAACCTAGATAAAGTACATAAACTCATAACACGAAATAGAGGGCCTACACGCTACCCAAACGTTAGCAGCAGGATCCTGCTGATACACTGTTTCAGGAAGAGAAGAGGAAAGGATTTCATTCCATATGGGCACATGAGAGCACGTCCACTACCATGTTTTCGGACCCCTTGATGTAGCGTATACCCAAATAATACAGCTACAACATCGGAGACCAACTAATAAATCTTTTATTAGGACACTTCAAGGTCCGTGTATTTCAGTCAACTGATTTTCGTTTAGGAATCAGAAAGCTTATTTCAAAGTAGAAAAACAAAAAACGGAAAACAAACTGTTTCCTGATTTTCATTTTCTGATTAAAAATTAAAACACAGATTTTAAAAATGCAGCATGGGAATTTGTTTTCTTATTTTGTGGTGAGTTTTTTGTGGCCCGGAAATGACTGAACTCTCGCGGAACACGGAGACCAAACATGAGCTGTGGAAAAGAAGCTGTTAAATAGAGCCTGAACTCCCCCCCCCCCCACTCTTATTAAATTAATATCTTAATTAAAAATAAGCTGTTAACACATTAGGAATACAGATGAGTGAATGATTCATTTCAAACTATACTGACCGCTCATAGGCTAGTAAGACATTAAAGTTAAATACAACTATCTAGCTATGAAGCTTAACTTTAACATCAGCCAAACAGATTTGATCAGGAACAAATGAAACACTGAAATAAACCAAACATCAGCCGATTGAGACGATCTGAGTGAATTATATGTGTTAACTTCAACTCAGAGGCGAAAGTTAGCGAGAGCCTCGATCGGCCAGTAATAGAGCAGGACAGCCGGACATTTCTGAAAATTTTACAATTAAGCACAATCGAGCACGAATGTGAGGTTTACATATCTACATTTTCACCTGAAAACGTCTCAAAAGTTTATTTTATGTCACAGAAACAGTCCTATTTCTAACTTTTTCACCACTCTCTGCCGCTACTGCCGCGTTTGAGTGTTACTGCGAAATTTCAGTAATTTCCGGGTCAAGAAACAAAAAACTCACCAGAAAATAAGAGGACAAATTCCCGCACTGGATTTTTTAAATCCATATTTAAATTTTTAATCAGAATACAAAAATCGGGAAACAGTTCGTTTTCCGTTTTCTGTTTTTCTATGTTGAAACGAAAATCAGAAAACGACTCATTTTCCATATTTTCGTTTTCCAACTTTTTGTTTTCTGATTCCGAAACGAAAATCTGTTGGCCGCGAAATACATGGACCATTGTGGTCAGTAAAACAAAAAACTGGAACCCCTGAATCCACATATACACCGAAATGAGACAAACTAGATTAAAGCCAAGGTCTCCTTTTCAATTAAAGGGTAGTTGAGCTGACATTTGTTAAATTTACAAGAGAAAAAAGTTATAGGCTTATCCACTCCTCTAATGTCAGGCTACATCAGTCCTACACGTGCAACAACATGACTACGATCCACTTGTGGCATGAATGGTTTCTCCACATTGTGCAGCCAGCACTGGAGCACTAAACAGAAGGACCTTAAGACTCTGGAAAGCCTGCTGATATAGACCAGACATAAACAGTATTGGCTTTCATTAAATCTGTGTAAGGGGAACAACAACAGAGGAAAACATCCTGCAGAAACTGCAAGAACATCCGACTATCTCTAAGAATCATGTTGGCTCTTTTTTGCTGTTCTTTGGTCAGCACCGTCCCTTGTAGCAGCCACACCTGACCCTGGCCCACAACATCCCAGATGTACATTACTATTGCATGAGCAAATTCATTTTTTGCCAACCTAATTGTCAGCCGGGCCACAGACAAGATGTTCAAATAAGGAACGAACATACAGGACATGACTGTCCCTAGTGTCTCTGTATACCACTGCATCAAGCAGAAAACATAGCCTTTCAGATGACCAACCACCATATTCGTAAAGCACCTGAATGTTCCTGGTGTATTTTGCAATCCAAAAGGCATCTTTTCATCAACAGTGGCCAGGTCGTGTCACAAAGGCAGCAATCTCTTGAACTCTTTTGGTCAATGGCATATTTGAGCTTAAGCACAACTTGGTCAATGCAGTCATCCATTCGTGGAAGTTGAAATGCAACTGACTTGTGATCCTTTTCACCTTGCCAAAATTCAAAGCAAACCCTGGGAATTCTATCCGACTCTGGGATGAGAAAGCCCAGCTAGAAGATAACTTTTTGGTGATGTTGTCTTCAAGCATAAACTTGACTTCTCCACCCAAGTGTTCACCATTGTTAGCCAACACCCAGTGGTGCTCCCCCACCTCTATGTTATGTTGAATAAGGTGAGTTTGTGAAAGTGTATCAGCAAATAAATGTGGAAAACTGTCTATTAACTTAGCCAGCTCAACACACTGTGACAATTACAAGTGGCCTAATAAATTATCCAAGTGTTTTTAACCAACCACACAGCACTGCCAACCTCTTGCCTTTCTCCTACTGACACTGACAGGGCAGCGGAATCCACCAAAACAAAAAATGTAACTTGTCACACTCTGCAGGCATGGCAGGTTAAAAACACTGTCGGGAACACTGTCGACGGCCAGCTCAACCACACAATAGTAGTATGGTTTCGACAGGTTAACCTGACAAAGCCGTGTTTTCTTAAGCTCTGTGGAGTAGAAAACAAATAATTCTTCTGTGAGATCGGCTTCATCACTGTGTGAGGACCTGTGAATCTGGCCTTAAAGGGGACTCCAGCATTTAATAAAGAGCACCTGATCACCAAGACTAAACTGGTGCCACTCAGCTTGCTTATTATAAATGCACTTCATCTTCCTTGAAATGCGGCCAACTTCTGTTTCATCATCTGCCTTGTAATGTATAAACTATGCCAGAACCCATTCACACAGTCAAATACGTTTTTTGGAGGACTGTCATCTTCAACACTGCCAGGGGACCACGTACAGAATGCGCAAACACCAAGTCTTTGGGGCTAAAGCCAGTTGTTTCTTGTGTCACCTCTCTGGCTGTCAACATTAACCATAGCAAACCCTCCTCCCAATACTTGCCTAAGAGCAGCGACTTTAGCATCTGATGGAAACGCTCCAGCAACCCCTGACTTTGTGCGTGATAGGCTGACGACTGGGAGTGCTTCACCTGAAGTTGTTTTAGCACCTGGGCAAACATGGGAGGAAAAATTAGAACCCTGATCATTTTGGATCAACGTAGGGATTCCAAAGATGGAAATAAATTGTGAGCACACTTTACCACAGACCTAGTCACTGACTGCAACTGGGTGGTCTGACATATGACAGTCAAAAGATACTTTGCCTCCAACTTGGAAGGAGACCAAGAGCCCATAGTCAAGGAGTATATGCTCAAGAGGTTCTCCCATGGTAGATATTGGGTGTTCTGTCAAAGAAACAAAACCATCCGATGTAAACGGCAGATAAGCAGCATCATAGGGGAGTTCTTCACATGTTTCAGGAACAGAAGGTAAGTTGGTAACCATAGTCTCAGCTGAAGCAGCTAGTCCAACAGACTTCACATTTGTTTTTTCTTCAGAACATACAAAAACAACCTGCTTTCACATGCCCTATTTTTCTGACAGAAGTGTTCCAAGTGTCGTTCCAAAGCAATAAAATCACATGACTTTTCAACAGTTTTTTATCTCTGAAGCCTCACTCTGAAGGTTATTACTCAACAAATCACACAAAAACTCCAGGAAGGGCTGCTTATCCCCTTTCTTATCATTCCTAAACTGGTGCCAATAGGCCTCAGGAACCATCCTGTAGCCCTTCAAAACAGCTGCTTTCACTAACAGACAGGAGCATCCCCTCTAACTAACTCACCAAAACCTAACTAACTCAGGCTAAGTTTTCATGTGACTGCTTGTGGGTATCCAGTGGTTGTGGTTTGGTCATCAGCAACTGGGAAAACCTGGGCCCAGTGTTTGGTTTGTTTTTTGGGGGGGGGGGGGGGGGGGGGCTCTTCTCCGGCGCGTGGCCCTCCGCCGC
>VOQJ01043605.1:10531-21009 GCA_015052665.1 Apistogramma diplotaenia
TTTTGTTGGGGGGGAGGAGGGGGGGGGGTGGTCCTTCTCCGGAGCGCTACACTCTGCAGCCTTTTGTTCAAACAACATTTCACTTGCCATGCTGGCACACACGCAGTCATGCCAACACTACGGACTCTGACTGACATCTCATGGTTTTTTTCTTTGATAATTTTATTTATTTTTGCTAATTCAAACATTTTTGTTCTTTCACTTGACTAATGGTATCCCTTTGCATTATTTGTCATGGCTTTTGAGCCAGCTGTGACAAATGCAGGCAGGATTAATGACTGGATTTGGCTTCCCAGTTACTTGACATGAGTGGCAAATTCTAATCTATTCTGGCATGTTCTTTTTGTTTTTTTAAATGAGGCCAACAAAAGTATCACTATATCAGGTCATATGTGTTTTTAACTCCCATATGCCCTGACTGGGCATGAGACAGCTGCAGCGCCGACTTGTGAAATTGGGCTAGAACCAATATTTGAAAATTTAACTAATCTCATTACAAGGCACCCACTTCCTTACAAATAGACTGCTGTGAAGGAAATAGTACATAGTAGATATGTGCCCTGTCCTTAATCTTTGCCACAAGGATAGCAGCCTCCAACAATTCCTCAAGGGAGGGATCTGACTGCTGTTCCTCGACCAGCTCTGCATGTGAAACAGAAAAGAGGAAGTCAAACTCACTGCTTACTTCACTGGGTCCCAGAACAACACGTGTCCTAGCACACATCACAGCACAAGCTGGGAAGGCCCATTCACACTCATCTGGTGCATTGTTAAGCATCCTGAGAGGACTGCTTATTGTGATTTGTCGCTATATAAATAAAATTGAATTTAATTGTTAACCGCAGGAACTGGACTTGTAACTGACATAGGACGAACATCCAGCCAAATGGGTGCCCCAGCTAACACATTACTAGCACATTACCAAGGACATTACCAAGGACATTACCAAGGACCCATGGACTTCTTTTACTGGCATTGTGAGGCAAATGATAATACACACTCCCCTTAAACCAAAACAGAGAAAAGATACAGCCTGTGCACTGGAGCAGACATTCCCTGTGCAAGAGCTGAATCGCCTGTATCAGACTGTTCTGGAAAAAGAGAACTGATACCAGAATAAATAACCCCAAAGCACCAGATACCCTTAAGATTCCACCATCTCACTCTGTTCTGTCAAAGAACAAAACAAAACCATCTGATATAAATGGCAAACAAGGAGCATCACAGGGGGGTCTTCACATTTCAGAAACACAAGATAAGTTGGAAACCATGTTCTGAATTGAAACGGATAGTGCAGCAGACTTCACATTTGCATATTTGATTTTTTTCTTTGTAGCATAACAACCTACTTCCATGTGCCCTTTTTCTCCCACCACTCCCACTCAATACAGGAGTGGCAAACCTTTCCAAAGTCACACAAATCCAGCACCTTGCCCTCAAATTTCCCTGAAACTGCAGATAAAAATTTATGACCAAAAGCATTGTTTCTAGAGACAGTGACACCATTTCCCCAGTCACTGCGATCTGACAAAGCATAGTTGTCTGCTAATGCAGCTGCCTCACCAATGTTCACCTGCCGTTGTTATACAAGTTGCAATACAGCTGGGAATGGCATTTTAATCAGTTCCAAAACAAGAGGATAACACAACTGTTCATGAGTCTTTATCTCTAAAGCTGCACTCCAAAGGTTGATGTTATTCAACAAATCACACAATCTCACTAGCTCATAATTCACGCTTTCTGTCACAGACAAAGCTGCATATGCCTCCCATGCCTTCCCTTACAGTACACACTGCAATAGAACTGTGTGATCAGTGTCGGGCCAGCATCTGCCATCATTCCACATAACAAAAGCAAAGTTTCACGATCTTTCTCATTAAATTTTGGAAGCAGACTGATTGCGTATCAGATTACCATGCAAAGAAGCATCAAATATCTTCACCAACCTTCTGGCTATCCTCCTAATTCAGCTTACAGTGTCAAACTTAATTTTTCATGTTCAAGATTGATTCTGGCCTGCTCTGTGTCATAAATGCCTTCTCCAAAGCTAACTTCTTTAAGTTTTCATGCTCTAGTCGTAGCAATAATAGCTCCTTTTGTTGTCCAAAGGACAAGACAGTATTCTGAGCTATCTGTGCACACACATCTGTGTCGTCCACCTTACCAAGCAACACATTAATTTTAGCCTTGTGTTTTATGTAGAATATTCTTACAGTAGGTACTTTTGCACTAGTGACTAGGGATGGCATGATACCACTTTTTTATCTCTGAACTGTACATTTGGGTATCTGCCGATACAGATACAAATCGGATCTTTTTTTAATTATTTTTTTTTTATTATTAAAATTTTTTTTATTGAAATTAATTTTAAATTTAAAAATATGTAAATGCCTGAAGCACATGTTCAATGAATTATTCCATCAATTACGCAAGAAATTGGATAAGAAATACTTTTTCGTATTAACATCTCCATATTTTAACTTCCGTACTGCAGTTTTTCACTGTGTGAAACAAACAGGGTGGATGGTGCAGTTACAAAGTTCTCTTTTCTTCACTTGATGGTCAGGTGGTTGATGAAGGACCTCCAGCTGTTTCCCAGTAAAAGTTTAATGGTGGCTACAGGGGAAAAGATGTTTTTGCGCACCGTCTCTAACAGCTGCGTGTCTTTGTGCAGACAGACTGCAGCTAAAACAGCTGCCTGCTGCTGCTGTGTTCTCAGTATTTGTTGAAAAGCTGGGGGCTACTTGAGTGTAATATTGTAATGCTTTGTGATCACAAGCATTCTCCTGAATAGGTTTCTACTACTATATTTAGCCACTAATCAGAGATTATATAAGTATAAAGAATATTTTGATGGGGAAGGGGTCCATCCAGACGATCGTTAGTGCTAATGAACTGAAGTAGAGAAAAAAATAACAGCTGAAATTCTGCAGTAGACTCACAGAAACGATAGAGAGGAGAGCGGCGGAGGCGTGGAAACACATCAGCAACAATCCACTTCTGTCAGAGCAACGAAAGGTGAGGGTTTTTTCTGATCTTGATCCCCACTCTATTCCAGTAGGTGGCGGTAATTGTAGCACTAAGCTGGTTTCTTGGTTAAGCCCACAAGAAGAAGAAGAAGCTGGAGCACTGTAAAGCAGCTAAACGATGTTTAATGGATCGGATTTCATTTTTTTATTATTTCCCGATACCCAATACCGTAATTTAGGTCAGGATCGGATACTGAATATCAGACCAGCGCATCCCTACTAGTGACCAGTGGAATGAGGAAGTGACTAGCACCCAAACTATGGACATGCTATTAAGACAAAAGCTCAAATTGTGTTCAACCAGAGTACAAGAAATACAACCCAGCAAGCCCAAGGGAGCAGTTCTCTGCTATGTCTAACAGGGGAAAAAACTCCCCAGGTCCAAACTGTTGCACACCAACATATCAACACGTACTTTCCTTGGTCACACAAGCCATGCTTCTTCCAAACAAAAGAAACTTTCCTCAACCTTGATTAATCGGGAGGAAGAACAAACCAGAAAATCCCATCAAACTGGGAAACTACCACAAATGAGCCCCCAGTTTGTAACGACTGGCCCAAAACCCATGACAAATAATGGGAGGTGACACCTGTAGTCAAGAAAAAGAACAAAAACTTTTATTTGAAATTAAAGCATGATGAAGTTACCAAAGGCATGTTTGCATGTGTGCTAGCATGGTGAGTGGCATGTTGTTTGGGTATAATAGCTTCTTTCAGCTGCTCACACGGCATTAGCACTGCAGGTTTGATTTAATACACCGGATGCCCTTTTTGATGCAACCCCAAAGGGATCTGTGTGTGAGTCAGACCAGGAATCTTTCACTTGTTAGGCAAATGTGTAAACCACTATGCCCGAAAAGCAAAAAGGTCTGCAGCATATGAAGCTCAGGAGCAGAGTTATTCTTCCCCCAAAGGGAGCAAGTGGAACATGCTTTTATCTACAGGGAAACACTGGGCCCAGTGCTGATGACCTGACCCCATCCCACTGGGCACCTGCATCTCAAAACACAAAGACAAAAACAACCTGCCAGCCCAGCAGCCAAAAGAGGCGTGGTCATAACAACGTATAGCACATGGCAAGTCGTTCTAGTAACAAAAACCACATTTTATTTCGCCTGGTTAGGCAAGCTAAGTGACAGGGTATCAGCAAGTTTCATAAACATGGGTTTTTCTTATATCATCCACTGCAAGCTGAATTTCTATGAGACAAAACAAATTAAAGTAGATTATTCCTTCCCAGCATTTGTGAGAGCCTAGTGTGGCAGTTTAGTGGATACCTGCTCTGAGATGTCCCACCACATCAGCCAGGCTTCCCTTCTTAACTTTGGTGATGAAGGCACCTAACCTCCCTGACTCTGTCACTCTGCCTCCCACCACCTAAGGCAAGCAGACAACAAAAAAAGGAAGGGCATTAGCACCAAACACAAGAAAAGTGCATGACACAGTGTCACTCGAGGAAATCTTTGCATGTCCGTATGACCTCTGACCTTTAACCCCAGCAAAGCCCCGGCTTCTTTAGGCATGGTGGCGCTTCTCTTGCTGAGGGTGATTCGTCCAATCAGATGGTCTCCCTCCTTGGATGGCTGCCAGGTTACAGGATGCTGCAACAGGAGATGGAAAATAGCAATAATGGATCCAGTTACACTTAGAGACATATTCATAAATACACACACTATTGTCACTGGTATTTCTCACTTTGATGCAACATTTTGGAAACTATCAACAATCCATAGCATTTTTGATACCATGGGGGGGTGTAACAATGCTGAGATTATTTTTACTGTTATTAAATAAAAAATTTTTTATTTATATAGCACCAAATCACAACAGTTGCTTCAAGTCACTTTATATTGTAACGCAGAGACCATACAGAGAAAACCCAACAATCAAACAACCCCCCAAGCACTTGGTGATGGTGGGAAGGAAAAACTCCCAGTTAACAGGAAGAAACCTCCAGCAGAACCAGGCTCAGGGAGGAGCAGTCATCTGGAGCGCCTGGTTGTGGGTAAGGGTATACATAGTAGACCTTCTTAATATTTATAAACAGTAATGATGTGTTTTGTGGGCATAGGTAAACTGATAAGAGAAAGTGACAGTTTTACATTAGCATATCTTCATATAACATTTGAAAAAAACATCTTGCATACAAAAGAATAACTGATGGCATGCAAATCTCTTCATGCATACAGATTTGAACTTTGAACAATCATGTCCAGAATATTTAATACCAAGAATTGTTTATTTGTGTGCAACCGGCTGAAGTTTTACCTATAGCTAGAGACAAGGACATATAATATCGCTGTGAAACATGTGAGCTATAAACAAGCATTTTGTTTGGATTTTTTCTGGTCTTAAAGGATCCACAATAGACAGATTGCATTTACGTCTGTCCTGCTCTTAGAAGGCTGGATGTGACACAACTTAATTACTTCTACACTGCCAGGGCCAAAAAAAAGTCGCCACAAAAAAAAGGCTCACACACTAATATCTTGTTGGACGCCTTAAACTTTGATTACAACATTCACTGTGGCATTGTTTCCACAAGCTTCTGCAATGTCACAAGATTTATTTCCATCCAGTGTTGATTACTTTTTTACCAGGTGATGATGGCAGATTCTGACCACTGCACAAAGCCTTCTCAATGATTCTCAGTGGGGTTCAGGTCTGGACTCTGTGGTGGCCAATCCACGTGTGAAAACTGATGTCTCAGGCTCCCAGAACCACTCATTCACAGTTCGAGCCTGATGAATCCTGGCATTGTCATCTTGAAATATGCCCGTGCCATCAGGGAAGAAAAACACCCATTGATGGAATAACCTGGTCATTCAGTATATTCAGGTAGTCAGCTGACCTCATTCTTTGAGCACATAATGTTGCTGACCTGACCAACTGCAGCAACCCCAGATCACAGCACTGCCCCCACAGGCTGGTACAGTAGGCACTGATGGCTGCATCACTTGCTACTCTTTTTTTCTTTGATTTGATTTGACCAAACCTTTAAGTGATCGCCGATCACGATCATTCAGGATTTTCTTCCTTCCTCGAAGACGATGGGTCCCCACTATCCTTCCAGTTTTAATAATGTGTTGGACAGTTCTTAACCCAATTTTAGTAGTTTCTGCAACCTCCTTAGATGTTTTCTCTGCTTAATGCAGCCAATGATTTGAACATTCTCAAACAGACTGACATCTTTTGCACGACCACGTGATGTGTCTTTGACATGGTTGTTGGTTGAAATGAGAAGCAACTCATTGCACCGGTTGGGGTTAAACAACTTGTTGCCAGCTGAAAGATATTTGCCCATGCAGTAATTATCCAATAGGAGGCTCGTACCCATCTGCTTAGTTACATCCGGTTAGCGACTTTTTTTTGGCCAGTGTAATTCTCAGTTAGTTGCCATACCGATTGCATCCATCATGGACCTCAGACAGCTGATCTGTCACAAAAGTCTGAAATTTTACACTGAAATCATTTGTTACATCTTTTTATTTTAAAAGTCTGATTGTTTATTAAAGTCAGGTTTAGAATTGTTTCAGCTCTTTCCCCCTTAAATTCAAAATCAGTATGTGCCTTAGTGATTATATCCATTCCACAGTAATACTACTGTGGAATGGATATAATAATCCATTCCACAGTAATACTACTGTGGAATGGATATTTGCCGTAAATAATGTTAGTAACAAGGACAACATTGTAACAAGTTATTAAATTATAAGTAGTATGATTATTGTGTTGTGTTCCTCTTAAATACAGAGTGGTGTCTCTTCCACTGGTCTATTTCAGTGGCCTCTTCAGTGAAAGCTAAACTAAACTGGGTCATTGTTCTTCACATCACGTGGTGATTTTTTTTTTACACAAGTTTTACTGTTTGGGTTTACAAAAGAAAGTGGGAATAAGCAGCCAAATCTTGTAAAATGATGTGATGCTGCAGGGTTTTTTTCCTTATTTCCTCAGCTTTTTAAGTCACTAGTCACCTCTGCTGTCTTTGAGATAACTATCTGTGTTCCCCAAGAGGAGCACAACAGCAACATAACTAATTAATAGTCTTTAAATTTGCTGCTGCTGTGAACACTAAAGAGCAAGTTCCTCATTCCTTAACATTGTCTTTATCATGTGTTTTACAATAATGGATTCTTCAGAGTAACCAAAAACAAAAGAAACAACTTAATGGCGAACATGCAGTGTCAAACATAAGAGCAGATATACAGCCAAAGATGCAAAGAGAAAACAGGAGGCACAGACTGAAAAGACACCAACACAGTCATGACTATTTGGCACGGCAGTACATGCACAGAAATGTCGACACATTTTTGACTTTTATTAAAATGTTGACTAGTTAAAACCTGAATCCCTGTATGTTCATATTTAAAACTTGCATATGAAAAACAATAATTAGAAAGAAAACCTCTGACTTACATGCCACACCGTGGGGTCATGAGGGTAGCATTCCCAGTCGCCTGCAAGAGAAAAGAGATCAGCTCAGTTGCATAAACGTGGATGTAGCAGCAAAAATGATGACCTCCCTTATATTCCTCTACACACACACACACAAACCAGACCATGTATACACAGCACATACCAAGAGTCCTAACACACACACAGCTCAACCAAATTTGGGAGCTCTTCAGAGGGTACAGTACTTGTTTACAATGGAGAGGGTTACGTTTATTGAAAATTCAAGCCTGGACTGGATTTAGTAATGTATCACCATGGCAGCAGGTGGCCTAAAAAGTTTTCCACCAAGGCAGTGATGACACGAAAGGATGGTTAAGCCTTTCAAAATGCTTTAAATCCCTCCATGATACTTCAGAGATTAGGTGTTGTTCAGTTCCTCCAGGGATAATGCAGCAACGTGAGGCTTAATAACAATAAATTATACCCTCATGGTGATGGTAATACAATACTACCAAAGATTTATAGGCGTTCCACAAAAGCATGTCCGTAATAAACTGAGCTGAAAGAACAAAAATATACTTTATATGTGTTTATTTCTAACCAATCACTTAGCTTCCATCCATCTACTCTCCCGCTTATCCATTTCAGGGTTGTGGGGGTGCTGGAGCCTATCCCAGCTGCCATAGGTTAAGAAGCATGGTAAACTAAGGACAGTTTGTTTGTCTGTTGCAGAGACAGACAGCCATTCACACTCACATTCACCAGTTAATATAATCCCGCTAACTGTATTTGGACTGTGGGAGGAAGCCGGAATACCCGGAGAAAACCACACAAACACGGGGAGAACATGCAAACTCCACGTGGCCAGATGGTGGATTTGAGCCCAGGACCTTCTTGCTGAGGCAACAATGCTAACCACCTGAATGTCACAGATGGGACTAATGGACATGGGACTAGTTCTTATATATCACTGCTCTTCTCTACCTGAGCACCTAACCTGTTTTCTACGGCATGTCTCATTCACCCGTTCACACGCAGATTCACACAAGCACTTCTTGTCTATATCTAAGTGCTTTCTATTGACCACTGACACTCTGATGAACACATCAGCTCGGGGTCAGTATCTTGCTCAAGGATACTTTTGGGAATAAACTGCTAACTGTCCTCCTGAGCCACAGCCGCCCCTGATTTCAATGCAAAGAGTTCATTATGAAACTTGAGAAAATTATAGAAATTCATAGCAATTTATATATTTATAATTGATAGAAATATCAAATGAATAAGTATAAGTGTTTTTCAAAAAATATACAGTGCAATATGTAACAGTAAAATTATTAAAGTGAATAATTCATAATTCTGTTTTTTTTAAATTAAGGAAACATTTAAAATTGAAATGCAAAAAAAACCTTTTTTTTTAAAAAAACATAATTTTGCAAAATAATGTGTAAATCTTTAAAAGCCTTCCAAAATTTATTTAGGCTATCAAGTGGATGCGAAGAAACAGACACTTTGTCTGAATAATCTCTATACATGTATTTGGTAAATAAATATCAAGTAAAATCAAACTTAAGCCCACATATTTGTTGCTGCAGTGCTTATCTGTACCACAAGATGATGTAGCAGGTCAGTGTCACCTTTGTTTACCCAGGCAAGTCTTTCACACATTCTGATTCACAATGGCACCCGGCAAAAGGAAAAGCCTCTCTAAGAAATGGGTTATTGATAAAAAAGAAATATCAAAAATTAAAAAACAGCAGCACACATACAAAAATTTCAGCATACCCACTGAGAAAATGCTGCGCTCTGGTGATGAAAGTTTTAGTTATAGTTTGTGGACGGTAGTTAAAAAAGTAAAAGATGTTTAATCAATAGATCTCCAGAATATTCGATAAAGCCGAACCCCCACACCAGAAACAGACCCTTTGATTGGCTTTGTGCTTCCAGACATGTGACAGCTGGCCAATAGGAGCTCTAGCTGCCTCAAAAAAATAAATGCTGGCCCTTGGGTAAAGATTGTTTTAAATTGGATTTTTTTATAAGTTTAAATAATTTAGTAAATATAAACCACAGGTCCAGTTCAGTTAAATAAATACCACGTGCAGATGATCATTGTATTATTATTCATTCTTCCTCAGATTGCTTTTAGTTGGTTGTTTAGCCACAGCTCCTGACATAGTCCAAAACCCACGGCCTCCTCTGTGCTGCACTGTGCGCAGGACCTCGACAGCACTGTTATGGCATGGAGTAAAACAGAGCCAAGCATTCCCAGGAGCCAGCGAAGCTATGAAGTTAATGAATTGTGACAACTTATAGTGATATTATGTAATCTTAAAGCAAATGCTCTGGTGATAGACAACCCAGTTCTCTGTTTCATAGCTTGATCGTGAACACAGTTTAGTGCAGTGGGTGAGCCACATGGGTGAGTGTGTGTTCTTGTGCCTCCACACTTTCAGGGGCCAGAAAGAAAGAGACAAATCCACTATGGAGTCAGGACACCATGTGGGGTCACTGGTTTTGAACAAAACCTGGTATGGGCCGTTTTATATATATATATATATATATATATATATTAGGGGTGTACCATCTAAGGCACCTCACAATTCAATTACGATTCAGGGTGCTACGATTCGATTATTCAACGATTATCACGATATTAACGATTATCAATGCATCTTTTTTCTCCATTCAAGATTTGTTTGGCTACTTTATACTTGTAAACAAGGTATTTGTTAGTGTCCATTAATTCAAGTAACCAAACAAATTTACCTCCATTCTTTTATTTATACCAAACCACCAAATGATCCATATTTTCCAACAGGCAACCAACAGAAAAAGGTGTGCCTGTAGCGGTGGCATATACACAAAGATTTCTCCATTAACAGTACAAAAGAAACTTCGGTGGAATGAAGTCCACATTTTTTTGGAAAACAAAGTGACCTTAGTGTTTTTCACAGATTTCTGTACTAGCAGGTCCAATACAACGGGATAAACACCATGTCTGTGGTTAGTGTTGTTTTATGGGAATGGTGTTATCTCTCTCTCCCCCGAAAGGGC
>VOQJ01043607.1:0-12331 GCA_015052665.1 Apistogramma diplotaenia
GAAAAACCTTTTGAAAACAAGTCAAGTCAATTGAATTTTATTTATATAGGGCCAAATCACAGCAAACAGTCGCCTTAAATCACTTTTTATTGTAAGGTAAAGACCCTACAATAATTACAGAGAAAACCCAACAGTCAAAACGACCCCCTATGAGCAAGCACTTGGCGACAGTGGGAAGGAAAAACTCCCTTTTAACAGGAAGAAACCTCCAGCAGAACCAGGCTCACGGAGGGGCAGTCATCTGCCACAGCCAGTTGGGGCTGAGAGGACAGAGACAGGGCAAAAGACATGCTGTGGAAGAGAGACAAATATTAATAATAACTAATGATTAAATGAAAAGTGGGATATAAACATAATGAAAAGAAATAGTCATAGTGTGTCAAGGGAACCCTTCAACAGTCTAGGCCTTTAGCAGCATAAGTAATGCAGAATTCAGGGTCACCTGACACAGCCCTAACTACAGTATAAGCTTTATCAAAAAGGAAAATTTTTTTCCTTTTCTTCCCTAATCTTAAAAATAGGGTGTCTGTCTCAGTCCAAATTGGGAGCTGGTTTTTCAGGGAGCTTTTAGGACAGCCTGACAATAATGGATGCATGAAAACTATCATTAGCCTGCCTGATAACATGGACAAATTGTTAATTACTGAATGTTGGAGATTTTTTTTAATAGTTATACAGTAAATGTCATATTACCAGTTGTCAGAAATAAAAACCAAAGGATAAAAAAAAAAAAGACCAAAAAACCCAGACGCTAGCTAGCCAATAGCAACCACTTTGCACCAGCGAATTATTTAGCTTCCCTGCTTTTTATTGAGCTGGAAAGCTCCACAAATCTGTCACATAATCTCTTGTCACGTATTATGGTACAATCTGTTGTATGCTTCTAGTGCTTCCAAAAATACTGCACAATAAGCACTAACAAGTATAACTTAAAGATTTTCAGCTGCCAAATGCAGTTAGCTTGTTAACTGCTGATCATATCACCTGCATAAAGTTACAATTTAGCTTGCCAGCTTGCTAAAATATATCAACTGTCATTTGAAATACTTATGTTTATGAATTACATGTGGAGGGAATTGGTTCCATTATGTAAACATAATAAGCATGTCAGGTATTCAGATATGTTGCTGTGTTACTCACTCTGGAGAGGAGTCCGGGGTGAGACTGGACATATCCTCTTGGGTGGGAACTGTGGATAGGAACACAAGTAAAGGGTCATAGATTTATTTAACTGTTAGGTTTATAGAGAAACCTTTTATGTTTATTAGTAGTTATCATCACTCTTGCAAGTAATTTGTATGAATATATGTTGTGCTTTTTATTACCTTAAAACCTGCAGCATCGCATGAAATTGTGTACTGTCTCTTTAAGAGAGCAAGGGGCAATTTTCGTTTCTGTGATGTCATAAATGGGCGACCGTGAGATTGCACCTGAAAATAAAAGGCATGCTGCAAGGGGGGTGCTTTGTGAGATTCGAGGCTTCTCTGCCCGGCTTGTTCCGGTGGGGAGCGGGCTGGGCAGAGAGCATTTCGGTTCCTCCCTTGTCGGCAAGCTTTTGAAAAGCATTCGTTGGGCTGTGCTGTTTCTTCTTATTTATTTAATGATACCTAAGAACCCGTCATTAAGTCAATTGGAATTTCTTAGAATCTTGTCTATACTTTATGGAAACTGAACTGACATATTTCTGTGTTTTGTTCTTCCACAACTAAGAAGATACTATCAGTATGTTATTTGTATGGGTGTTGGGGGCATGGGGGTGGTGGTAGTTCATAGCAGCATCAAAGCAGCTGTGAGATACCGAAACTAAAGAAAAAATGTAGGGAAATGGTTAATTTTCCATTCCCTGTAATGAGATAGTTATCTTCTTCATGATGTTGCCAGAGGCTGCAGATTCTCATGATAAAGTTGGCAGCAGGTTAACTGGAGCTAAATACAGTCATTAAGAGCACAGATATGATTTGTACTTGTTATTCCTCTGAGCTACAAGAATGCATTTAGATGCATATACACACTCTGCTGGGTAGATTATCACATGGATAAGACTAAGAATCTGATCTGATTGTGAGGTTTAATTTAACATGACCAACCCGTGTCCCAACTCGCACCTTGCATTTTCCTGCGATGGAAGCGTGGTGAGCCAAGGAAGCTGTTCTTGATGGAGTTGAGGCGTGTTCTCCAGGGCATGCCACCGATAGAAGGGCTGGGTGGCGGCGTTGGGCTGGGTGTGCCAGCTGGGCTGTCCTTGGGTGTGTGCACAGGAGTGCCTTTGGGGGTGGGGAGGGGGCTCCCTCTGGGGGAGGGATGGGGAGTCACCTGCGTGATGGGGACAGATTTGCCATTGTGGTCAGGGAGCAGGTGGTGGCGGCGGAGTGGTGACATAGGAGGTGCTGGGGAGAGGGGGATAGAAAGCTTGGGGGGTACAGTAAGGGGAGGGTGGCGCCTTACACGAGGACTGTTAGGAAGGCAGGGGGCCAGAGGCTGGCTGGGTGTGGAGGGCTCAGATTTAGGGGTGGTGGAGGTCTGGACTGTGTTGGGAAGGGGGTTGGACCTGGTGGTTTGCAAGGGCTTCTCAGATACTTTAGGCTTGGCAGGGAGGGTCTGTGTGCGGGGATGCATGATGGGGGACCCCATCTTTGGCTGGTAAGAGTTATGTGTGCGGGGCCCCACGCCATTAAGGCGGACCTCGGGGAAGTGGGTGGGACTGCAATTGGGGGACTGGCATAGGTCTGGAGACTGGGGTGGGATAAAAAACCGCCGGTTGGGCTGTGATTGTCATGCACCGTCACAGATGACAGCAGCGTCAACCAATAAAAAAGCCAGAGGAACACCACGGCCCAATAAAGGTTCATTCCCATTCAACAAAAATAAAAAATAAACACCAGGAAATGAAAAAGGAGCGTGGCAGATGGGTTGAGAAGTGGAGCAGGCAGGAAGTGGTGAGAGTGCAAGAAAGAAAGAAAAACAGAACATGCAATTAGCACAGTGATTAAGCCAATCAGGAGGCAGCAGTGGAGCATTCATGATGCATTAACA
Source organism: Apistogramma diplotaenia (assembly GCA_015052665.1). NCBI lineage: Eukaryota > Metazoa > Chordata > Actinopteri > Cichliformes > Cichlidae > Apistogramma > Apistogramma diplotaenia. The sequence goes on from VOQJ01043607.1 coordinate 3,034, forward strand.
GTAGGGATGCACCGAGATCAAAGTAGTCACTTTATCCACATTCTCATACTGTGAAGCCTCTACAGTCTACAGGATCAGAGCACACAGAATATCAACAGTACCCTCATTGTTCCAAGATTCATCTATATCAGACATTATAATCTGTGTGCCTGTAAATTGCTGTTCATGTGCAGCTGTTTAAATATTTCATTTTATACATTAAAAAATCAGCACAAAAAGTGAGTCTGTGAACACAGAAATATTTATCTGAGGTTTGTTAACATTAGCCACTCCAAATTCATACCCACAGACTGTATATACTGTAAAGATAAATGTAGCTTCAGTGTCTGAAAAGTGAAGTGCAAAGTGAAAGCACAAGTCTTTTAAAACTGTGTGTTCTCTGGCTGCAAAAAGATGTGAAGTCATATAGAAAATGACTCTTGCTTCCTTGATCTCAGTAAACACTTTCCTGATGAGTTCATGGCCTCAGTTGCTAGTTTAAAGTCTTAATGAATGTGACATAATCATTTGGCAAACTGTGGTCATAAAGGAGACTAAAGCAGGGCACACTTTAATGCACCTCGTGACTGACAATTTTCTATCCTACATATGATCTAGCAGTGGCACTGTGTTTTTGAGACAGATAACCCCCCTCACTGTCCGGTCCAAAAATGCCCACCCCTAGGCAGTATCCATCTTTTAGCCACAGTCTGTCGTCACACCACACACGTTTGAGTGCTGCAGCAAATCTCCAGAGTATGGAAAAAGGAACAAGGCTGAGTGTTTTCCCCCAAATTTAACTTTTAATTTAAAAGTAGAAAATTATTTAATCTTCGACTTTAAAGTGTTTTTAGCATCTGTCAAGCTTATTGTGACCAACCAATTAATGAATTTCAGTAAAATTACACCATCAGCTACACATTCTTTGCACTGTCTGAAACTAAGGCTTTCAGTTGACAGAATTCATTCCTGATTACTGACAGATACATCGGTGCATCCCTTATTACCAGCAAGTGACCCAGCTTGAAAGCTAACTGATTTAGCTTCACCCTCCACCTGGGAAAGCAGCCAGAGTGCATGTCCAGTGCTGATGCACAATACTGTGGGATGAATGAGCAGATTGCTGATAAGACAGGTCAGAGCAGTGAGACCCCACAGCTGAACAAACTGCAGCAGCAGAGCAGGCCTCAGTGTATGTGATTCAGAGGAAGAAATACGCTCATGACTGTGTAAGAGTTTACCACTGGGTGTTCTGGACACATGATTCAGTATGTTTGCATTACAAAAAAAAGAAATGAATAAAACATTTATTTTGCAAAAAGACTCATCAGCTAATAACTGATGCTTGTCAGTAAGTAAAAATAGTAACCGACTATCAGTAATACTACTGGGAGGTGTCATCCTGAGCAGTTAACCTCAGGAGGGTCTGTTGTATCCTAATTGGCACATTTAAAACAAACAAAACCAAAAAACAACAATGACCTTTATTCATTATGATATAAACGTCACATACAGCACCAGTCAAAAGTTTGAACACACTCACCCATTCATATGAATGTGTCCAAACTTTTGACTGGCATCGTACAAAAAGAACTAAAGACGGAGATCTGCCTCCTCTTCAGTTTGCAGTCTCGTACAATGTGCCGCACAGAAGGATAAAACTGTGATGCTCTTTAAACAAAAAGCTTAGTGTGCTTTTAAAGGATAGAAAATATTTGATGACACAGCCTGTGTCCTTGCTAAGGGTTTGTTAGTAAAAAAAATAAATTCAAGAAAACAGCAAAGCAGCACCTGGAGGCTGTGGGTTGTTCTGCACATGTAGCCTCCCTGCTTCGTCCCTGCAGCAGGTGGTTTTCTCTCAGAGAGTGATGGACTGATTCTTCCATTATGAGTATGTGTTCTGTACGGACATTAACTGCCAGATCTTATCTGGAGTTCAGTCTTTGCCTTTAGATGGATCCTGCTTCATCTTAAGCTCTGTCTGACGTGCAGCACAGTACAGCACACACTGCTCTGAAATTTACTCACTAAGTCAAATCAGTCTTCAGGGTTCTAGCCAGAAAGATTCACAGCCTGGCAGTGTAGGATGTGGTCATAGCGACCAGTTCCAAAGGCAAACCGCTGATCTCAGCCCGATCAGCCCACGGCAGCACCAGGCGATGAACTGCTGGCTAGAACCCCAGCCTGCTGTGAGTAATACATGAATGCATGAATGAGAAATGCTTTCTTTATCTCATAACTGAAGAGCAGTTAAAACTCAAGATCTAGTAGTGAATGAATATTAAATATACAGAAGACATTGCAAATTTGACCTCAGACCTGAAATTAATTCTTTAAAAAAAACTATCTCGATTACAAGGAGCCCAAAATCTATAAAAAATAAATAAAGAAACAAAGGTTCTTCAACGTTTCCTAATGCTACAGTCAGACTAAGGTAAACAGTGGCTGGAGACCGCAGCACAAAGGTTTTGTGATCTCAGTGTCTTTGAAACGGTCGCTTCAAAGACAGGCAGCAGGTCTGCAACCACTCACGGTCGCTGCCATCTTCAAAGTGACATTGGTGCGTTAAGCTGATAAATGACAATAAGACGTTTGTTATCAGCCTGGTGTCAGGTTGCCACTGAGTGGGGTCAATATGGCAATACATGCAATCTGTTTGTGATAATACAGTAACTAACTACGAAAAATTGGCAAAAAATCTGTTGCTGTCTACATACACAGAAATTCTTATTAAACAGGAATTCACATTTGGATTCAGAGTCCAGCCAGAACCACAACATGTGACATAGTTGCAGCAAGATGTCAATTTAACTGCAAACTGATACAGGTACTCTGTAACCGTGCTTTTAAATGGGAATGTAACAGCAATGCATACTATCAGTTGGCAACCAGTAGAGTCAAGTCCACTGCTGCAAGAAGCACAACTGAGGAATTGTGCTCATCAGCACAGACGGACTCAGACTGATTGTAACACTTCAACAGTCTCTCTGCATTTAGAATGCAATTATTTGCAGACTTTTGCCAATCTGTCTGAGACTGACTGCAGTCAGCTCAAATCAGAGGGCAGCTGCTTGGAACCAGGTTGCCTCCTACAAGGCATTTACCATCGTTCATTTACCATGATGGGGTTAGTAACAGAGTAACAAAGTAACAGAATTCTATATTTTTGCCTGAAAACTGGACACCATGCACATACTGATTTACTACGGAAAATACTCCAACCCCAAACATGCATTTATCGATGACTGAGCATGAAATTTCCTCCTGATAGTGTTAACGTCTACACTGACCAACTGTTTTATTTAAAAAAATAAATAAAATAAAACTAGATATCTGCTTAAAAATCTTTAGTGGGGTACAATGAAACAAGTGGATCTCTGACTTTGCGTCAGAAAGTGACATATGTACATAACTGGTTTCACATTTTCCAGATTGCCCTTCCTGCAGACCTGCATTTTGCCCTTTTTTAAAATTCTACTTTCACATGTAATTCACTTTTTTTTGCTCATTTAGGCTGCACGTCAAACAGGCTTATGATGAAGTCCAAGGTGAGAGCAGCTGATGAGAGGCTGAAGTGAACAAATGCAATGTTTGTGCACGCGAGTGTAACAACGTCAGCAGAGCCAGCCAGCAAGGAGCTTGTGGGGATCCAATCAGCGCATGAAAGTGACACAGACTTACCCTGGGACTGCTGAGAGGACTGGTGGATAGACCAGAGGATGCTCCACTGATTGACCGTGACCTACACACACAGAAAGTAAAATTAATATTCCGAAAGTGGGCAATATGCTAGATTCCTTTTACTTAGAAAATACTCTACAGGAATTTACAAAAGTGATAGTCGGCCCTATATGGAGAGAGAAAAAAACACGTCTATGCTAAAATTGTTGTTTCTGACTGTTGGCCTCCTGTCTTTCAATTCTTCTTTTTATATTTTATTCAGTGTAGTGGTCATTACACATCCCGTAGTACGAGCTCCTAATATGGCCATAAAGTTTTCAGTGTGAACCAGTAGCTTTTCCTTTTCATAGCTTCTGAAGGATGTTAGCATTGTGCGGCTAACACAGCTGGCTAAGAAAGTTGGACTGTAACAAGAAAACTTAAAACATCTGGCAACAGTAATTCATGTTTTTAACCAAAATTAAGATGAGCTTTAATGTCAAAGTGACCAGTTCAGCCAGCGTTACACACGGACACACACAGATACATGAAACACTGAGCCAGAAAAAAGCTACAGCTACTGCAAAATTCATTACCGTGGCTTCTCGTTTCTTCTCTTTATGACCGTTTCCATTTTTCATTTACATGTCATTAACTTTTCATATCTCTCTCCTTCCCTCCCCTTTCTCACTTTTGCCCAAATGTCGTTACCCACACACACCGCACACCCACACCACACACACACTGCGCACAACATTCAGGCCTTTGAAGACTTTGGGATTTAATTGCCCATAGACAATTTGGCTTTGTTCGCAGTGAAAAATGAAAACAGTACATCATAATTAAAATGTTTAAAGATACAGACAGACAGACACACACACACACACACACACACACACGAAACTACACATCATAAAGGAGAAATGACATCTCTGAGCACAAACGAGCTTCTGCAGACGTGTTATGATGTGCAACAGCATTGGGAGCTTTGATGGTGCCCTTTGGTTCTTCTTTCATGACATTATTATTTTCATTATAACTATTATTCCACAGTGAATAAACATAACAGCTATAATAGCTTTTTAAAAACGTATGCCCATGTTGGAATAAAAAAGATGCTTATTAATATTTAAATTTTCTATTCGTTTTCCGGCATCACTGTTTCTACAGTGACGCAGCTAAAGGAAGTACCATGACAAATATTAGCAAGTCATTAGAAATCAATTATTCCCACAGCTTCTTTGTTTGCTCAACGATTTTATTACCTCAGCATTTTTAGAGCTGAACTTAAAGTTCTATCATTTAACCGAGGCTTGAATATAATATCTATGTAAGTGCTACTGTTCTACTTGATGCATAATTTAGGTTTCGTCAAACATTTAAACACGCAACATGATCCTTCAACTTTTTGCCCACAGGTGTCTGCAGGGCCTCGTCTCTGCATCCTGGAGTCACTGCACTGTACCTCGTTAATGTGTTTGTACTGTAGCAGTTTTAAATAACTGAAAGTTGGAAATCACAGAGAAGATTAAGTAAAAAAATTTCAGCACAGTGCGTGCGTGCGGCGTGTTAGCATAACATGCTAATGCTAATTAGCAAGCTAATGCTAACCGCTGAGCTGGTGAAATCTCAGCCCGGTGCAACCGTGCCTTAGCCCGGCGCAACGCCGGCCGATCAACCGCTGGCTAGCAGCCTGGTATGTATTGTGTATTAAATATGAAAACATCACATTTTAAGAGCTTTGTTTTGTATTGAACATGTTTTTATTTATAATAGCAAATGTTGTCCAATATCATATAGTCTGTCTGCAGTGCTGCCCCATACTGAGGAAATGCTGCGAGGCTGCCAGCACCCACTGGTGCTGCATTAAATGATGGTGAGGGGCCTCGCCACACTGTCGGGCACTTCAGAAGATGAGCTCTTTGTAGCACACAACTCATTAACTGTGGCACCCATCCAGTCCAAAATCAGGAAGCTAGTGCTAAGTCATCCTTGAAATCGGAAAATTAATTCCTGCTTCGTTGCTGGTGATGTCTGTTGGCGAGCACAGCAAGCATCATTTTATGGATATCCCCAATTAGATGATGAGCAAGATAAAGGTCTATTCAGTGAGACCATGAGCCTCATTTCCATCTCCTGTTTGTGCTCCATCTGTATTCCTGCCAATTAATTTATGCTAATCTCCATTAAGGCCAAAAATCCACAGACAAACTTGGATTTCCCCCTTCAAGGTCAGCCACACAGGGAGGAACCACAGACAATTATATATAACCTCTCCCCACGCTTCACTGGAAAAACAGACTGGCAGAGTACAAACAAATTTATCTTTGGGAAAAAAATCTGAAACTGCAACAATAAAACCAGAAAGACGACTAGAACATTTTACTTTTCAGAAAAGGCAAAAACTTTCTTGCTTTGAGGGATTAAAGGGACATTTCACAGGGATGTTTTCTGTCAGCCACAACTGAGGTTTTGGGCTTCCCCCAAAGAACATTCACCAGGACTGTAATGAAAATATGTTTAACCTGTTTTTTTAAAAGTAGGGTTTCATTTACTCAAGCATAAAATATATTTTTGTTCATTAAAATATCAGAAAATCCAGAGAACTCTGCCAAATAAGGTAACGCAGCCTTAACAACAGATATGTGGACCAATGATGTTATGTGTGAAGTCACCCTTCAGCGGCCTTCATTCATTACATGAATGCCCTTCTTCAAAATATTACATTATTGCTCCAAACTCCTTTTCCATCTGTTCAAATATTGTTGTGTTCATTTTAAAGGTCAAAGGTCAAGGTCACCAAGAATTTTCAAAATGAATGAAAAATTGATGAAATTTAGTACTCTGGTCCAACTGGAACTAAGAATCCATTGACAGAGCCGATCCCAGCTGCCATGGGAGAGAGGAGGGTTCACCCTGTACAGGTCGCCAGCCTGTCGCAGGGCCAACACACAGACACACGACCATTCACACTCACATCCACACCTATGGGCAATTTCGAGTGACCAGTCAACATAACCCCAGTAAGTGCATGTCTTTGGACTGTGGGAGGAAACCAGAGTGCGCAGAGAACCCACACAGACACGGGGAGAACATGCAAACTCCACACTGAGGGGCCCTGAGATGGTGGATTTGAACCCAGGACCTTCTTGCTGTGAGGCAACAGTGCCAAACACCATGATGCGTCTATTCTTTTACCATTATAAAGATCACTTACACATATACGATTCATATCTTGGCAAGTGTTTGTTTTTAATTTTTTAAGAGGACGCTATTAGGGTCCATAAACTGAAAAGAATATATTCAGACTGTGTATGCCATTATGTGCTCATGTGGACCTCACTTTTTTTAAAAGCCAATAAAAAAGCCAATAAAATACAGCACTTGTGATCTAGTATGTGTGCTGTGATGGGTAAGCCCTCCTCGTCTATGAAATGTGCCTTCTGAAATATTGTCTTTTTGGGTTTGTTGTTTGGTTTTTCTTTATTGCAGTTTCTAAACTTTGTTTTGTCATTACGTTTTGTTGCTGTTTTGCAGGTTTCATGTGCCAGCGTTTTTTAACTAAATCCATGCAAAGTACAGCAGTTAGTGTGACGGTTCAGTTTAGTCGCAATGTGGTTTTGTAACGATTAACCAATGTAGCAATATCGGTGACTCAAAATTGATCACAAATTTTTTATTACAAAGCTTAATTCTAAATAGTGTTTTAAGTGGCCACCCTTCTTGTGCTTTTGGGCAGACAGTTTTGTAGTGTAATGCATTTAAAAACATAGAATTTGCTACAAGAATTAAAGACAGATTTTTAAAATAAAGAAAATGAACTTTTCTAACATGAACCACATGCTACATTTAAAAGTGAAAGACAAATATGTGAAGAATTTTAGCAAGCAAAAAAAGAAAATGGAAACTAGTGGGAAGAAAATAAAATACACTCGTAATAAACTCAGGAGACCAATACCTTTCTTCCTTGCTGCAGTTAGCGTTTGTGATATCCAAGCTCTTACTGAAAACAGATTTGCTAAAAAGGGGGCAGACAAAAATAAATAAATCAAGAGATAGAAATGCAGTCACGTAAGGGAAATCCTAATGTGCAACATGCAAATCTAAAAAAAAAACAAAAAACCCAAAACATATAACTATTTAGCACTGTGAAACCAAAACAAACACCAAGAAACCTCGAGTACATGCAGAGATCGAGAACTGAGGAGGCACAAAATAAGAGGAGGCACATTCATGGATCATGCTTGAGTCAGTGGGACATTCAAGACACTCCCTTACTGTTAATCTATTTCTGTATCCGTGCAACTCTGAAATATTTATTATCTGAATCCTTCTCAGGAACAAGAGAACAGCAGCATTTCTGCTTTCTGGCTGGTTAAACTGCTGCAGCGTAACAAATCAGGGAGCACCTGCTGAGGGAAGTTCAACCGCAAGCAGAGCTGCATACAGTAATTTGTCAGCATAAAGCATGCAGTACATGCATACCATAGTTTGTGCTAAAACACAAGGAATAAAATTATACTGCAAATGTACAAAGTAAAACATTTCCTCAGCAGCTCTTCAGTTTCTGACAGCTGAACATCAATCAGGTCATCCACAAAATGAAGTAACCCCAGCAGACCAGATGATCTCAGCCTGGCCACACGAGCTGGTGGCTCAGCTCAAACCTTTTTACATTCAGGATCCAAATGGCAAATCTCACATAGGCTGCAGTATTTAAGCTACGTTAGCCTGCCTACAGTTGCTGTGCATCTGCAAGAACCTTTTAAACTCAGCTCCTTTTCATGCTCGACCTCGTCTAATCAGTCTGTTCTGATCTGTATAGTGTTCTTGGTGCAGCTCTCAAAGTGTCGTCACTAGATACACTGCTCAAAAATTAAAGAAACACTTTTTAATCAGACTTTTACAGAACCCCACAAGGGACATGGAAAAAACCACAACAGACTTTTGCAAGATAATGCAAAACCTTTGCAAGATTTCGCAAAAGTCTTTAATGTTATGTCCTGCGCTTCCGTGTTAATCTTGATGCGGTCCGTCAGGACGTTTGAAAGGATCGGCGACAGAGAGCCTGCAAAAGTCACTTTTAATTTATAATCCGGCATTTAATGCTGGCCGTAACCAGGCCATAACTGTGCAGAAATGAAGGAAAAAACCTGGCTGACTGACTCGTTCTCACGGCGTCCTTTGATCGGCACAAACACACGGCGCTCACCCGTATCCCTTCTCCGCTCAGCCACTCATCCCGTATATAAACAAATAAATGTATAAATTAATAAAATAAAAGCTCGAGCTGTGTGTGTGTGTACCGATCAATTGGAACAGTGATGGAGAGTGAGAGCGAGACAGTATAACCGCTTAATTATAAATTCTAGGTGACTTCTGCTGGCTCTCTCTCACGATCCGATTAACATAGAAGCGCATGCCCTAAAATTATATTAAGTTCTGCCACACCCACAGATATTTTCTTTTATTTATTTATACATTTATTTGTTTATATACGGGATGAGTGGCCGAGCGGAGAAGCGCCAGGGGTGGGGTGGCCATCGGGAGGGTTCCCGAACGGCCGGTCATTTCCAGGCCGAACCGGCCGGTCATGCCTCAGGTGCAGACAGTGATGGCCAGTTGCGAAACCAAGCTGAATTTCAACCCCAGCCCGCCC
>VOQJ01043608.1:0-10808 GCA_015052665.1 Apistogramma diplotaenia
GCAACGGTTGTTTCAGAAGCAGATCAGAATAACACCTGATCCAAAAATATAGGAAAAACAAATTCAGTCAAACTTAATTGAAAATGCCTCCAAATTTAAATAGATGGCATACAATTTGTATATTTTTTAAGATTTTAGAATCTGTTTTTTTTTTTTACCATGTTTTTGGTTAAGACATGTTGGTAAAAATGAAAAAAAATTATTTATAAAATTTCGACCATGTTTCCTTTGTAATTTGTAATAATTCAGTACAGTTTTGGGCAACACTAAAGGATAAATGGCGAGTAAATACATGGAAATTTGAGTACAAATATAAAAACTTAGATAATATTAAGGGTAGACAAAACAAAACAATAAAAGGTGGGGTGATATCTGACCAGCCAAAAAAAGGAAAACCAAAAATAAAATTCTGGAACACAAAATAACTTGTGCCAAATCTACATCTACACCAGCTGCTTTTCCATTTGACTAGTGACTACAAGACAACTTTAATAAAACACTGACATCATTTTCCTCACTACAGTTAAGCTCGTGATACATCTTTATAGCTCCAACTACCTTCTATCATTCAATCACATCCATGTACATATACTGCAGGTGGTGCCTTTCGTAAGAGTCACTATTACATTGTAATTCTCTAATGTAAACTGTGTCACTGTCTTGGAGTGATTAATGTTTCATACATTAACAAACATTATCCATTATTGGACATTTTAGGGAAATTACTTTGGGATTAAAAACTGGCTTAACTGTCTGGCTTATACACTCAGTGCCTTCCTTTCTCTTACATAAACATATTTTGGTCATTTTCTTTGCAGATGACACAACTTGATTTTTTACAGAAAAATACATGCAAATTCTTATTATCCTACCACTGTTTCAGGTCTCTTAGCTAATTTACGTGAACATCTGCCATAAAATTGGACAAGTTGTAGTTTTAACTATTTACAAAGAAAAAAGTAACAATATTTGCATCAAGCTTTTCTAGTACACCCTTTCTCCACTATTTGTAATTACATTGATTGATAATAAGGTTCCTGTTATTTTAGATTGAGGTATTGAGGTAAAACATCATCCCAGAACTCCTCTGACTCACCAGCTGCCTGACCTTTGACCCCTGACCTTAATTTGCTTCGAGTTGCGGACTTAGCATTTTGCCTTTTCATTTCAGGAGCTTTTTTCTTTTTGACAATCTCCTCTTCTTCCTCTTCTTCTTCTTCAGCTTCCTTGTCTTCTTCCTCCTGTTCTTCTTCCTCATCTTCCTCTTCCTCCTCCTCATTCTCACTTTCATTCTCCTCTTCATTCTCACTATGCTCCTCTTCTTCCTCAGCACTATCCTCCTTTTCCTCCTCTTCTCCTTCTTCAGGTTCACTGTTTTCATCACTCTCTTCTTTCTCTGAAGAACTCGCAGACTCACTTTCACCCTCCTCTTCTTCACTCTCACTTTCAATACTCTCTTCTTCCTCATCCCCCTCTTCATCCTCACTTTCAGTATCTCCATGTTTGCTCTCTGTTTTGTGAACTGACTCTTCCTCACTTTCCCTTTCCTCCACCTCCTCTTCTTCTACATCCCCTCCTTTGCTGTCTTTCTCTTCAGTCTCTGTTTCACTTTCATTTTCTGTTAATTCACTCTTTTCTTCGTCCTCCTCTTTGTCTCCTTCCACAGTATTGCTCTCATCTTCATCTACATCACTGTCTGATTTTCCTCTAGATTGAAGAGTATCACTGTCTTCAGCCTCTGATGCTTTATTAACACTGTGACTAACATCCTCCTCATCCTCGCTGACTTTTCCGTCTCTTCTCTGCCCTTCTTCCTCTTCATCCTCCTCCTCATCTTCCTCCGTTTCCTGTTTGATTGCTTCAGAGTCTGTCTGCTCCTCACTTTCATCCCAACTCGTGCTCAGTTCGAGACTTTCAGGTGCAGGTATGATGTTAATGCTGACAGCAGATTTGTGACTAAAATCAGCAGCATAAGATTCAGAATCCTCACTTACTGATTTCATCGTGCTCTCTTTAAGGATGCCACGGCTGCTCTCAGACAGAAATGGGGAGCTTAAACAACTTGCAGCTTGGATCAAAGCTGCTCCTGCTGTGAGTGAAGCAGCTCCAGCAAGCAAGCTGAGATCTGGTGACTCTTTCTGACTCTCTGGCTCTTTCTTGGTTCGAGTCTCCTTCATGTTTTTCTCATTCTTAGATTTCTCTTTAGATTTGGGGTCTCTTTTCACATCAGAGACCTGTTGAGAACTCCCCATGCTCTCCTCATCCAAGGTGTCACTCAAGTGGAAGCCGAGTGAGTCTGTGTGACTGAGTTCACCTGGCGAGCTGATTCCTGTGAGTTTGCTTTTAACCCTCACAGGCCTAGACTGCACTTGCTGAACTTTTGCAGATTCAGAGTCGACGTCTAAAACTTTCCTCCTGGTGTCTGGACTTTGTTTTAAGCCTGTTGCCAGCTTCCTGCCGACCTCTATAATCTGGCTTTTGTCCTTGACTTGGTTCTCTCGCTCTTTGGATGCTGCCTTACTGATGTCCCTAATGCTTGGAGGCTTGTTTTTACTGGGCCTCTTCTGCAGCTGCTCCACAGCCATGATGAGATTCTCCTTATTCTGGTTGCTTTTCGTCTGCCTCTGAGGGGTCTGCGGGACAAGAGAACGAGCACTACGGGCCCTTAAGAGCTCAGTGGGTAATGTCCGGCGGGGAGAGGAACCCTCGCTCTTACAAGACAGTGAAGTGGAAGAGAAACTGCTCTGCTTTGAGCGCTTCCTCTCCTTTCTTAGACTCTGTTCCTTAATAGCCTTACCATTCTTACCCTTCCTCTATCCCCGGTGCAAGAAAGCAAGAAAAGGATGAAAAAAGAGGCATGCATTAGAGAGGCAGAGACATGCAGAAAAAGCAAAAGACAGAGCACACAAAACAAGCCTGAGTTACCTTTTGAACGGGAGACAGTGTAAGTGTTTTATCGCTGGGGTCTAACTTCATCACATGAGTCTGGCAAGAAGGAACAGAGCAAATCAGCTGCAGAATCTTTCATTTGTCTTTTTTACGTCAGAGGAGCAACATTTAAGATGAACTGAGTGCTCGCTCACCATGTTGAGGAAGTCTGTGGTTTCTCCAAGGCCTCTAACGCTGTCGGTGTCCGTCAGGCTCTCCACAACACTGTCTGCCTCGACCCCCGCCGGCTCTGAAAACAGGACAGCGTCATTCTGAAATGCTCTCAAGATACACTTTTACATGCTGAAGATATGCAGACACCACGAGATCCCATTTATTTTTCAGAGTGAGTTTAAAAGCACAAATATCAACTAGAAGTCTAAAAAGGCAAAACATAAAGAGACCACGACCTAATTTTCCAAACTGATGAGACTCATAAGCAGCAGGATGAAGACAGTTGAGTAGGTTTTACACAAGCCAAAGAAAAGTGACAGGAACATAAGCAGAATTTGTTGGATTTACAGCCTTTGAACACAATTTAAGAAACTAAAAGTCATTCATCTCAGCCAGTTTTAGAGGATATCCAGCACAGGTGTGTGTTTTCATAGAAATAAGGGATGATGAGGATGATTCAAGCAAAGAGACAGGAGGAAGTCATTTAAAAAATTCAAATCCAAACAAAAATTTTAATAATTTTGGCCACAACTTGAAGGTGACGAGGAAGAGGAGGCGGTGGCGGTGGCGGTGCAGGTGAAGTAGGTACCCTGGTGGATTGACCCCTCGCTCCCGTGTTGGTGAGTGCCGTTGAGCACCTTTCTGTGGGTCAGCTCATGTGGGGGCAGCCTGGGTGGGATGGTCTGGCTGGAGACGGGCAGTGGCGGGTGAAGGCAGCCCGGCGTCATGGCGGGCAGCGTGCGGAACATGGTGCCAAACTGGTCTGGCGATCGCTCCTGAAGTGAAGGGTTACAGTAGCATCTGATTAGCCAATAGAACCTCTTTTTAAATTAAGCTGCAGATCAAATATAAAAAAAGTGTCTTTAAATGAGTGTCATGTTTAGCGTCTTCACACCCACCCTCTCTCTGCGGCGAACCCGGGCGGATAGGCTCCTCTGCAGCACGGACGAGTCGCCCAGGTCCCCCTGCAGCTCCACATAGGGTTTCTCCAGGTAATCTTCAGTCACGTCATCATTCTCCAGGGTGACTTCGCCAGCGGCCCGACCCCGTGGCTGAGCCAGCACCACCATGTGACAGCCACCGCAGGTAGCCTGGAAACACCAGGAGCCAAGACAAAGTATTTTTATTGTCGGTAACAGTGAAAAATAAAAGACACGTTTAAATATGAATTCACATTGTAAAGAAATACAAATACTGGTCCTGTACATATAGACATGAACTATTCATGAGTAAAATCAAATACATAAAAACATTTTTAAAAAAGTAAAAAATATGGATGCAAGCAGCAGAAATGAGCTTCCTCCAAAGGGTGGCTCGTTTGCCCTTCTTGGAAGAGCTCAGTCATCCAGGCGGTGCTTAGAGCTCCTCAAAGGATCCAGGTGAGGTGGTTCAGGGACCTGAACAAGATCCACCTGGGCGCCTCTTAGGTGAGGTTTTCCGGGTGTGTCCTACCGAGAGGAGGACGCCAATAAGTCCTGTCTGGTATGAAACACTTACTCCCTGAACGTTGTACTTGAGGAACCGTGGACACAGCGTTGGTTTAAACTGGTTGGTGAAGTTTTCTTCTCCCAGACCGAGTTTTCCATGTCTGCCATCTCCAAACGTGTACAGCAGCCCGCCTTCTAAAAACAAAAGATCCATTCTGTCACCAGTGAAGAGCTGCTTTGTGCTGGTGCTCAGCGAGAAACAATGAGATTAAAGAACCGAGCTGAGATTTACCCGTGATGACAGCGGTGTGGTTTTCTCCACAGGCCACCTGACAGACTCGCCCCTTCTTGAAGTGCTCGACCAGACGTGGCAGCCGTGACTCGAAGATGAAGGTCCCGTGGCCGAGCTGTCCGAACTGACCGAGACCGAACGTGTACACGCTGCCCTCTGAAAGAGAACAGACGGACCGCCTCACTCATAATTCATGCCTGGTCCTTTGTTTTTGGGGCGTGCTGCAGGATTTTATTCCTCAAATTAGATTTTCCTCTCAATCTTTTGCAAATGATGTTGTTTCTTACAGGTTTTGTGAGGTTAGTGATATCTATGAAAGGCTGAAAAAAGCGAGAAACCAAGTGTGAATATTCTTCTCCAATAAGCAACAGCTCCCTTAAAAACAGCAACCAAACCTGGACGTTTGACATTTACCTGTAAGCGCCACCGTGTGCCCGCCCCCACAGGCCACCTGCCTCACTGGCTCCTTGATGCTCTTCACCAGCTGAGGCACTCGGTGCCCCGGCAGCTGGTCGGTGCCGAGACCCAACTTACCGCTGTCCCGCTCACCAAAGGTGTGCAGAGCACCGTCCACTGAGAGAAAGCAGAACGTGAAAGGAAATCAGAGCTTTAACTCACACACTGTTTTGATAACCAGTGTGTGAGAATGACGGTGTTTCCTCCATCAGTCGCTTTCACTGTCTGCACTCATGCACGGTTTGCAGGCTCGCTGTGGGGTCATGAAATTAGTTTGTTCCTGACCTCGTCTCACCTGTCACTAAAGCCGAGTGGTAGTACCCGCAGGACACCCAGCTGACCGGTCGGCCCACGCTGACTTCCTGCGGCGCTGACACCTGCATCTCCTTCCCCAAACCAATCTGGCCCTCGGTGTTGTCGCCCCACATGAACAGTTTACCACTCGCTGCAAGGGAAAGTAAATAAAGAGACCGAGTTAGTGTACAAAATGTTTTGACTTAAATTTTCTTAACCAAGAAAGATGAAAATCAAATAATATGATTTCCTTTTTTCTAAATTTATTTCAAGAAATAATACAGTAGGAAGGAATGAAGCTGTAATAAATAGAATTTCTCTTTAAACTACAACGTAAAAATTAAACATAAAATATGGTTTGAAATCATCTGATCAGAGCCCAAAGCTGAGCTGCAGTGATCTCACCTGTGAGAGCGGCCGAGGTGTTGGAACCTGCAGCGAGCATCTTGATTGGTCCGTGTGAATCGAAGAACTCGAGTCTCTTGAAGGAGGTCCTCTCCTCGCAGTCTCCGAGCCCCAGCTGGCCTTCACTGTTCCCACCTGAGGCGAACACCTTCCCCTGAGCTGCAGACCCACACAAACAAAACTTGTCTAATATTCGTGGGTAACTGAATAAAAACACTTGAGATAAGCCACCCAGCACTGACCTGTGCAGATGAGCGTGTGGTTTCTCCCACAGGCCACCAGCTGGACTTTGTAAGGCTTCAGAGCTGAAACATCACAAAGAAATTTGAAATATTTACATTCAAATACTTTGTCTGAGCTTTCTGATTTCCCACAGTCCTCATCAGAGGACGGAGATCCTACACTGACACGCAGATGGCTTCATTATGAAGGTTGGAAGGATTCATGGAGCAAGAGAGACTAAATGACCTGTGAGGAGCTTTTAGTTTTAGTCAGAAAGCCAAAGTGCAGGACAAAGAGAAGCTCCAGAATTAGAATATTCACTTTAAAAAATTATACTATTGAATTATTACAGTCACTGTCAACATAAGACAGACATTTCTGTAGGACATCGGCATTTTAAACTCAAGTATCATCAGTAGAATTCCAGTTCCCGCATTTGCAAAACTTCCAAACTGCTTGAAAATCATTTAAAACTTCAGCAAGTGAAGATGATTTCTGATATTGTACAGAACTTGTGCATCCATCAGTTTGCTCGGCTCCCTCTGAACAACATCTACATGTATATACTTGAGTTGGAAGCATTTCAGGGATTATTTATCATTTCGTGCATCATACAACTACTTCCTAGAAGAACGATCCTCCATTGAGGTCGTTTCCTGATTAAATCGATACTTTAACAAATCCACAACACTCTACTAAAGGACAGGAGCTTCCTGCTCTCAGTCCGTGTCTGCGTGTCCCTCCAGATTTAAGTAGATTATAGGCCGTCCAGATTGAGATTATAGCAACAACAAAGTCAGGCTTTATTTGAAGGCTTTGTCTCCTCCTTTTCAGGGACTCTTGTAAACAGGCTGAAAGCAGCTGGCAGTGGCACCCTCTACAATCTCTTATTTTGGGACTAAAGCAGTGAGAGGGTGTTTTTTAAAGACCAACCTTTGACACAGGTGGGCTTATTGATTGTCACTTTGGAGCCGAGGCCGAGCTGGCCCCAGTTGTTGCTGCCAAACATGAAGAGTTTCCCATTTCCTGTGGAGACAAAGAGAAAATTTCGTGAAGCGGAATCTCTGACAGGTTGCAGCAGGGGGACTCGTTTTAAAGCGACACAGGTGTGGAATCACTCAGAGCGCCTCACAGTGAATACAGAAGACGCCATTTTCAGACGTCAGATTAATGGGAGGAGTCATAAATAGTAAACGTTTGGACACAACTTCTAATTCAGTGCTTTTGTCATTATTCATTTTTTATTATTTCTGCATTGTAGATGAATCTCTTGCTGTGACAGCTTTGCACATCCTGTCAGTCATATGTATGAGGTCATCGCCTGGAACGGCTTTCAGTTAACAGCTGTGCAGAGCTGATATATAGAGTTGATATGAATATCTGAGTAATGTTTTAATCCACATTATGGAGAGAACTGCTCAACTAAGTAAAGAAAAACAACAGTCCATCATTACTTTAAGAAATGAAGGTCAGACAAAGTATTTTCAAATGTTACGATGACACTGGCTCTCATCAGGACCGTCCCAGGAAAGGAAGACCTTTAGTTCCCTCTGTTGCGCAGGAAGTTGAATACGTCAAATCAAAATAGCATTTCCTGCTTTCATACTGTGTGACCTTTGTTTCCAGCAATGATGGAAAGTGTAAATCAGTATGACCTGAAGCTTAAGACCGGCGCTCACCTGTTATTAAGGCTGTGTGCTCGTCTCCACATGCTATTCTGACTGGGACGTCGTTCTTAAGCCAGAATTTACTGGGGATGTTGTCAGCAAACTTGCTTTTTCCAAATGTGAAAACTGCACCTGACTCTGGAAGGAGACAACAAAAAATATCACTGACTTGGATTATTTATCAACTACAGCTCTACAAATGTCCTCACATGTAAGATGGCTACAGCCACCTTGGTGTCAATCACGAGTGAGTGAAACCTCAAATTGTGTGTTTTCACCATCAGCTTTGTGTTTTGAGACTGGGCGTGATGAGCAGATGTGCCTTGCTCCATCCTCCTTTCTCATTTTTCCTTTTCTCATTCACTCATTCACTCTATTTCATGAAACCAGCTGCCCCCTGGTGGCGATTAAAAAATATTATCTCAAAGTTTTGATGTAATTCGATGAATTTCAGGTTTCTGTGTTATTTTCTCAGCAATTCAAGTAAGTAACTTGACATTTTGAGATACCTGACTCAAAACTTCAAGTTATTGCGATAAAAACTTAAAATGATGACTTATGGATGTCAAAATTATTTCTGTCCAAGAAGTCTGAATAAACCACAGCTTTGAAACATCACGTTTATTTAAAAAGCTGCAGGTTATGTTTCTATGGGTAGAATCACTTATTACTTCCTGAAAAAAAAACTTTTATTCAGGCAAAAGAAAGAGATTATAAATGTAAAAGCAAGCTATAGGTATATAGGACCATTTAGACTGGATTAAAACCAAAGCTCTCGTTCATGTACCGCTCAGTGCCAGTGTTATTACTTTAATGTGGTAATGTTCAAGACTCAAGAGGCATTTGTAGCTCGTCGTTTAATTTTAAAAGTTTAAATTATGACAAGACATTATATTTAATAAAATAACCACAGGGTTTCTTTATAAAGCTGTTGGAGAAGAGCCGAATAGATGCAGCGGAGGAGAAAAAAAACACCTGTGGCATGGGCTGGATTTGATCAGTTAGCTCCAGCTATAAGTTTTGTAAACATCAACACGGGAAGAAAGAAAAAAAGAAATTCACGTTCAAAAGTGCTTCAAGCTGACAGGAAATTAAGAACAAAAATATAAAAAGCGCCCGAAACTAAAAGCTCACGCACTTCTGTAAATTAAAGCAGAGAGACGGGAGACGAAATGAAGCAGTGGGAGGTTTATTTTAAGTTAGCCTGTAGCTAGCAGCAGCCACAAGCTGAATATTTAGAAGGAGGATATTTTATATTCCAAACGCTGCTCGAAGAGACAGACGTGGAGTAAATAAGTGTCATTTACCGGGAATCTCCTCCTCAGCCTCTCCTGCCATCTCCGCGGGACTTTAATCCGCTTTACTCTGTGCTGTGGGCGTGTTGGTGCCTCTCTGTTGTTGACGACTAAAGAGACCCGGAAGTAAACAAAACTTCTCCTAGGCTACAGAGCACGTGACTCTTAAAGGAGCAGACTGTCATTTAACTATGAAGGCCTCGAAACCTGGTTTTCCAACTTCATTGTCTTCTTCAGGGAAAAGGAGAAAACTCTTCTAAGATTTGTATTTATCTCTGATAAATAAATCAGAGATAGATTTTTATTTATCTCTGGTAGATAAAAAATACAACAAGCATTTTATGATTTTTTTTTTAAAAAGTAAAAAATGATTCACAATTATTTCAAACAAAAAATATGTTTTTAATAAACAAAGACATATGCAGATAGATCAAGAAACCTGTGAATAACATCCAACATTGGACAAATGTTGTAACTTTGAATCGGATTAATGGTTCGAATAGCTTAATGGTTGTATCTGGAAATGTATTTCCAAAATGATTTATGTATGTATTTGTAAAATGTAAATTAGATTTTCATAACTAGCAATGAGAGTGACGGATTACACTGATTGACCTAATGACCTAGTAGTAAAAACATTAGAAGTTTGCTTAACCAAGAGTAACTGCGAGTATTTGTTCGTGACCATTCATCAGCGTCACAGCGCTGAATGGTCAGCCAATCCCGTTTAGTGTGCTTGTAAATTTTGGAGACCACGTGGCCTAACGGATAAGGCGTCTGACTTCGGATCAGAAGATTGAGGGTTCGAGTCCCTTCGTGGTTGAGTCTGTACGTGTGATGCTGAGAAGCAGGCAGTTTACGCCAACGCTGTTGTTGGCATGGCTTCTCGCTCACAGGGAACAAGCTGAAAGAGGAGCCTTTTAAGCACTGCACTTAAACCTCCATGCAGCACATGGAAGTAAAGAGGTGGGGGGAACAAAGAACTGTTGGTGCTGTCAACTGAGCTTTTTTGCCAAAAAACTTTTTTTTGTCTATATCTTTGTAATATGTAAATTTCATGTCTTTATGGACTCAAGATATGGCTGGCCAGCGAATTTGCCCACAATCAAAAACATGGCTGTTTAGCTCAGATAGTTAGAGCGTGGTGCTAATAACGCTAAGGTCATGGGTTCAAGCCCCATACTGGCCACTTTGCTTTTGCCCGGGTCACAACTCAAACTGTCAACACACAGCCATAGAAGGTGAATGACATTCCACGTCACCAGCAGTGAGTGCTGGGTTCCCAAGGTGAGTGTCAGAAACAATTGTCCATGATGATGTACCACCTATTAGGGCAGTGCTTCTCAAATAATTTATGACAAAACAAACAGAATCAAACATGAGTGTGAAGCTGTGGGTTTGAACTTTGAACCTCAGTTCTCTTGAGCCAAGCATCACCCTGCTGAGCTAACAGCAGCCTGTGTGCCGCTGGACCAGGACGTGCATCAGCATGTTCAGGAGCGCTGAGCTCACATAAACCAGACCTGCTGCACAGGTGAGCTTTAATAAGCAGCCTCACTGTTCAGTTACAGTTCACAGCTCACACCTGTCGGCAGGTGTGTAGGTGAGGAGCTGAGCCTGTGTGAATTCTGCTGTTCAGACA
This sequence comes from Apistogramma diplotaenia, assembly GCA_015052665.1. Classification (NCBI taxonomy): domain Eukaryota; kingdom Metazoa; phylum Chordata; class Actinopteri; order Cichliformes; family Cichlidae; genus Apistogramma; species Apistogramma diplotaenia. The sequence goes on from VOQJ01043608.1 coordinate 10,803, forward strand.
CAAAGG
>VOQJ01043609.1:0-10208 GCA_015052665.1 Apistogramma diplotaenia
AAAAAATGCTAAAAAACCACTATTTTACATACCCAAAATACACACACACACACACACACACACACACACACACACACACACACACACATATATGTGTATATATATATATATATATATATATATATAAATCTAATTTCATCTCTTTCACCTATAGACACACACTCTCTGACACGGATACACACAGATGTGTAAATGCAGTTAGACACCATATGTGGTCAGATGGACAGAAGAAGCTCCTCCCTCCCCTGCGGTGCTCATAAATCCTATTTTGTCAGACTTGGGCTCAGTACAGTAATCACATCACTACACCTGCTCCATGAACAACCTTGTCTGTAAGATATGAAAACATTCCTAAAGGGTGCAGGCTTGTTCCTGCAGCTTTTGAAGTGCATCAGGTGCTCTGATCATGCAGGCAGCTCCTGACGAGATCAATAGTGAGGAGATTAATCGATGGAATTACAAATGTCTTCATGCTGTTTGTAGTTTTGTGGCCTTTACATCCACCCAGCCTAATCAGTTTCATCACTACAGTGACAGGGTGACTTTGCACAGAAAGCTTTTAGGGGTTTTATGGATTAATGCTGACAACTGAAACCTTTGACTACACACTGTGGGACACAAAAAAACAGATTTAGATGTACATTTATATGCCATTCAATAATGACATTAAAGCATTCAGAATACACTTCTAAGGCAGCACATTGCTGCTGCTGCTGCTAGATATTTTTTTGCAGAATTTGCCAGACTGCAATCCTTTAGCGGTGTAGTTAAATTCAGAGGGTTTAGTTTCAAACCCGGGGCTATCTCAATCAAAATGATAATAAAAGAGTTAGTTTGAGGGGGTTTGAAGGAGGATGAAGTTATAGGAGTTGTTGTCTTATCACCATTGCCACAAAAGTCTAGTGTAGATAAAACACCACCTACAGTATACAGTATGACACCTCGTGGCACATTTCATGAAAATGGGGATAAGACAGTAATTCCTAGAATCCTATTCTACTACTATTCTACTCTTGCATTCTAAAATAATGTTGGACCTGAATAAATAAACTCCACAGATTTTCATTGAAATCCATTCACAATTTTACAAGTTTTCCTGCTAGACTGGCCAACGCAACCGAAAACATAACCTCCCTCCACCCATTGGTGGACAAGGTAACAATCCCACTATCATTTTACCTTCTTATCTTTAGATGTGTTGTCTATCCAAATGTGAAATGGTCAAACAGTTGCATATACAACTATATATGCTTAAAATTTAGCTGGTCTTCCCACTGAAGGTCATCTTCTTGTGTATATCAGGCCCAGCTGTTTTTAGGTTGGAAGTCCTGTTATATTGCCTTGTACTTTTACATCTGTGTTGCACTGAATCTCTTCTGTGTGTCACCAGATTTGCCTCTCTATGTGGTATAGTACAATGGTACATTTGCCTCCCGGGCAGGCACTCAGCAAAGACTGTTCAAAAAAATGTTCGCATAGCAGATCAGGTCGATTCTGTTGAATGTTCCCCCTCAAAGGCCACAGGATGTTAGAGGAGAACTCGGCATTGATATTCTCACCCTAAGAATAAATCGGTGGAGCGCAACCTCTTGAATGTTGAAAAAATGGAGGACAACGTTCCTGATCCCAGACCTGACCGAGCACATCACTTTCAGTTCTGGAAACTGTAGAATCATCAAGCAAAAACTGCTGTTTGGTGTCTGACTCATAGCTAGGGATCCAGCTCTTTGGTCAGCAATGACCTTCAGCACAAAATCACACAAGTGCAAACAATCAGAACAAGTCTTTTGATGAATGCTTTGAAAAGAGCTGTATGCATTAGCTTGGTAACTGGCAAAAGTAAAGAGGAAATTCATTGTGTGGTACAGATGTAACATTTATATTAGATCCATCAGATTATATTTGGATGGATGTATGTTTGCATGTATGTTTGCATGTTTGCATAGTCTCTTATTGTGTATCCCTGAAAAGTTTAGTGTAATGCTCCGGACTGCAGGCTGGTAGCTCTCGGACACATTAAACTGTCTGACTCTGCAGATTGACGGCTGGGGTGCTGACATCAGTAAGAGACCAGAGCAGCACTACCCAAAAGTAAATTTAACCTCTGTCTCGCTCTATCTCTTCCTCTGGCCCTTTCCACTTTCTTCCCTTCCCTTTCCACCCTCATATAGTTCACCTCTGTAAATCAATCACTTTGAAGTAATCTAAGACTGTATTGGGGCCTGCATCTCTGTGCTAGAGAGAAGTGTTATCTATATTTCAGCACAAAGCGGCTTTATATTTCCCCAGTGTGTATTCAGCTTGCAGTGGCAGTAATTGTGGCTGATCTGCACTGAGTGACTTGCCTGCCCGGGGAATACTGATACATGGGTAATGTTCATACATGTGAGTCTCTATGTCATTGTTGTCAGAGAGGTGGAAGTTTGACGTCATATAGGTCATAGGGGTTATTGACTAAACAGTAGATTATGGCCAAGCAGACATTATTGCCAAGTGTTTAATCTTGCCTAGTTGAAGTTTAGGATGAGTGTATTTTCCGCCATGGAAACTCATGCAGCACTTAAGCATCTTCAATTCAATTCAGTTTTATTTTTATAGCACCAAATCATAGCAGTTGTCTCAAGACACTTCATACTGTAACGCAAAGACCCTACAATAAAGGGCACTCCTAGTTTTATACAATCTGGCCTTGTACTCAATGCTGAGCTATGTAAACATTAAAAGTGCAAAAGTTAAGAATGATGAGACCTTAGGTTTAAGAGCCCGAAAGGTTAAATGGTCCTTCATCACTTCCTTTGCCTGTGCACTATAAAAGGTGTGACCATGAAGTTCCACACGTCCATTGTTGAGACTCCCTGAATCAGATGGTGGACATGAGGGGTGAAGGAGGCATCAAAAAGTCCTGTTGGGCTTGGTTAGCCTGTGTTACTTCAGAGGCAGCCGATGGGTACTGGCAGGCCACGCAGAATGCAGCTCAGGCAGTGGCTGAAGCAAAAACTCAGGTATGGGAGGAGTTTAGCAAAGCCATGGATAAAGACTTTCAGACTGCCTCAAAGCGATTCAGGCAACTCAGGAGGGGAAAGCAGTGTTCTACTCACACGGTGCACAGTGCAGGTGGGGCACTATTGATGTCAACTGAGGATATAGACAGCCGGTAGAAAGAATACTCCAAGGATCTCCTTAATCCCACCAACACACCTTGTGTAGAGAAAGCAAAGTCTGGGAACAGGGGGTGACTCACCCATCACTGAGGGTGAGGTCACTTGGTGGCAGGGCCCCTGGGATGGATGGCATTCATCCTGAGTTGGACATGTGAGTGAAGGGAACAGAGATGTTAAGGAGATGTTGGGCAGACATGGTGTTAAGGAGAGAAATGCAGAAGGTATTTTGCGAAAAGAATCAGAATGGCTTTAGTGAACACATACTTCAGGGTGATGTACAGTATAAAAGTGGATGAAGGTGCATAAGGGTGGACAACATCTTATCCAGAAGGTGAAATCTGAAAGGTGATGTCAGGGGAGACTGTCGGTAGGTAGGAGGAACGTTGTCGAGTTCAGGAAGGAGCTGAGACAGGCTGTGGATGGTACAGAGGACTTAACAGATAACTGGGAAATTACACAGAAGTGGTGAGGTAAACTGGTAGTAAGGTGTCCCATGAGCAGCTGATGGAAGTAGAAAATGATAGAGAGGAGGATGGATCGTAAGGAGGAAGTGAGGGCAGCTATGAAGAGGACGAAGAGCGGAAAGGCTGATGGTACAGACGACCACCTGTCGAGCTATTGAGCTGTCTAGGAGAGCGTTTAACACAATCTTGGAAAGTGAAAGGATGCCTGAGGAATGGAGAAGTGTGCTGATACTGATTTCCAAGAACAAGGGAGAGACCTGTTGGAGCTAGATTAAGAAGAGAGCTGATGATCGATGAGGTCAACCATCCAAAGTATGCGCACAAGAGAGGTGGCGGTAGAGAAGAGCGCTCAGGCACAGGGGAGTGAACGGAGATGAGTGCCTGGGTGATTTGTGACAGAACAATAGCAGCAAGAGAGACTGCAGACAGCAGACTCATGGATGTAGTGAAGGAGGACATGCTGTGGGGTTGGTGGGAGTGACAAAAGGATGCTGAGGATAGGGTGAGATGGAGGTAACTGATCCACTGTGGGGACCCCTAAAGTAGCTAGCCTAGACTCCCCCAATGCATTATTGGATTCACACAGCACTGACAGAGCCACTTTCACTTGTACAAAATGAACGTCTGATAAACACACGTTCACTGTGGCCATCAGGCAAGTGACAGTATGAATATTTCACACCACAGACACAGACAAGCTGTCACACTGATGACAACAACTCTTTTGAAGCCCATACTTTACAGTTTAGCCCTGGCATTCACATGGCTCTAACTTTTCTGTGCGCTTCAGTGCCTTTTAGGGATGTATTGTAGCATAAAATTTTTACGGGACAGCTCTTGCTTTGGCCCAGGTGATGGCTTATAACACTCAGAGAGGGGGAACACTTGAACAGGCTGAGCTATGATCTGTGTCTCAGCAAAGCCATTACAAGGTTCACTGAGTCCAAGCGCAGCTAAATGGTGGGTGATAAGCAGGTGTATATACAGTAAATGCAAGTGCATATGTGCGCAGTTTTGCCACGTGTGAGTGTGTGTGTCACATGTTTATTCATGCAGACTTCAGTGTTTCTGTCAGCACAATCTTTTCAGCAGGCTTCCATTCAGATGAATTTGCTAACCACTCAGCCCGACTTCATAGGACTCCAGGCATTTCCCCAAGTGCAATCCTCTTTTATGGTCCATTCTAAATCCTGTGTGCGTATGAGCACACATCGAGGAGTAGCTTCCCAAATATGCCACAACGCAAAGATAATCTCTCTCCTGAGGAGCTTAGAAAAAACTAAAGATGACCCAATGGAGCAGTAAAATGTCACACAGCTAAACATGTTTCAAAAACTTTGCAGAGGAATGAAGAGATGTTGCAATATCTGCTCATTGTCAGGGATGAAGACTTTACATTATCTGTTTCAGTCCTTAGCCCCGGACAGCTAAAACCTTCAAGGTTTCAGCTTTCAGAGCTCACCTTAAACTATCTTTCTTTTTGCAATATCTATCTGTTTTCACGTGTCTGTGTCAGGGTCTTTTTCCCCTTGTCTTTTTTTGGGCTTCCTATCTTTCTTCTGTCTTCAGCACAGAAGGAGAAAAGGATAGAAAAGGATAGAAGGAGTGACCTATTTTAAGACCAGTGTGTAATTAATCATAAGATAGCAGCCAGCATTAGGAGTGGAAGAAGCGTATGATAGCGCTCTCTGTGGCTTTCTGTGCCTCTCTAGTTGACATTTTTTGCTTGGTCATCCAGTCCATCCTGTCTTTTTGCTTATTGGTGTTTCTTTTTACTACATTTGAATTCGTATCTTCTCCTCCCATCTGTCCCGTGGACCAGGGGCTAAATCTCCTCCCTCTCGTGCTTTTTTTAAAATCAGTTTTCTGCGTACTTTATATAATAACTGCAGTTAATATGCATGTACAGGCATGCACAGAATCACTGGTTGCTGTGGGCTGGTTTTGTGTCTTTGTATGCATTCAAGCAGAACCTTTATTTGGGCAGAGATTTTCCTGTACTCACACAATCCATACCTATGGTTTCAGCACTAAAGTCTTCAGGCTATTGTTTGTGGACAGATGGTGAAGAACACGGTCTCATTTGTGTGTAATAAGTCGTTACTAATTGTCTGCAGATTGGATCAATGTTCTATTCTGCTACAGCTCAGCTCTCTGTATTACCATAGACGGCACTGTCACCATTTATCACTAGCGGGAGAGGAAAAGTCCTTTTAAACTCATTATTAAGGCAATTTTGCTAGAGCTACTTTAATTATGGCAAGAAATAGTTTCTTTTGTGGAGAAAATTGGACCAATAGGAATTCATTTATGAGGCTTTTAAGGCATAAATGCATACATGGCAGGTGGCACGGTGGTGTGTTGATTAGCGCCTCACGGCAAGAATGTCCTGGGTTCAAATTCCACCTGGAGCTTTTCTGTGTGGGCTTTGCATGTTCTGCCTGTGTCTGCACATGTACTGGGCACTCTGGCTTCCTCCCACAGATGCATTGGGTTACGTTAACTAATGATTCTAAATTGACTGTGAGCGTACTGTAAATGGTTGTCTGTCTTTATGAGTTAGCCCTGTGACAGATTGCCAAACTGTCCAGGGTGTAGTACCCTGCCTCTCACTCTATGACAGCTGGTGACCCTGAATTAGATAAGCATATATGCCCACATACACGAATAAACACATTAAATTTCCTCTAGTATTTCCTATCAGTTGGCAGTGTTATGCACTGAAATCTTAAAGAGCTTATGGATTAATTTTTAAGATCTGTCACTCTCATTTTTCACGATGGGAAAGAAGAGTCTTGTGTGGTATTAATTCCAGTAATGACACAAGCCACATCAACTCTGTGGTGTGACTGAATGTGGATATAGTCAGAAAAAGTTTGCCTTTTGCGTCCCGAATCCTCTCTTGCTAAGAAAACTTGATGACCTGGTCCTCAGCTGTCAGTTACACTGTGTGCATCAATGCTTTTTTACCGCGGCAGTCACATGCCAGGCACTGGCATGTGATTAGGACTTGAGAGACATTCGTATAGTTAGGATTTAATGCCAAAAAACTCCATGCAGAGATAATCAAATGTCAGACTTATTTTTGGCAGTATGTGTGACGTTTGAGTAAGTGTGACTCAAGCGATTTATTGAGGTAGAAAAGATTTATAGAGGTCATAAATTCCAAGTTAAATAATTATAATAAGTACACAATTAAAATTAAACATATAGGAATATGTTTAAGTAAACTAATAATTAGAGCCTGTGGGATATATTATTTTTAAGACCAATATTGATATTGGGTGATAAATCTGATTTATTGGGTGATATTTTTTTTTCTTTAGAATGATGAGGAGATTTCCCTAACATTTTTTTGTATATACGTAGTATGTATAGCTTTTATGTATAATATGTTGGCATTGAATTGCATAAAGATACCTAATATCAATGACACCTCCACCTTTTAACATTGAGCACCAACATTGCAAAGAACATATTCTACAACCTAAATTCCAAAACAGTTGGGATGTTGTGTAAAATGTAAATAAAAACAGAATTGAATGATTAGCAAATCTCATAAATCCATGTTTTATTCACAGTAGAATATGTGAAACATTAAACAGAAAAAAAGAGCATTTTAACATTTCAACACGTCTAAAAAAAACTGGGATGGGGACAAAAGTAAGTGGTGCTAAAAAGAGCATCTTAGAGAGGCATAGTTTCTTAGAAGTAGAGATGGGCAGAGGTTCAGCAATCTGCTAAAAAAACTGTCAATAAATTATGGAACAATTTCAGAATAATGTATAACTCAGTTTAAAAATGCAAAGACTTTGAATAGCCGTTAGCACGCTGTTTTTGCAATGGAATACATCTGAAAACACTTCAGTTCTTATTTAAAAAATATTAATATATTGAAGAATTAGAACGATTTTTTTCATGTACATGGTCTCTCTCAAAGGAAAATCCCAGCCCTGGTATTGGCTGGCTGCACTAACACAACAAATTAAACTACTCCTATATTAAAGCTTTGTCATTTCAAAACAGGTGGGGTAGGTGCCAAGGTTTAGACTTCACTTCCCCAGTCAAGTGGCGTCTTCTACTGACCCGACCTTCTTCCAATCAGCAATCAATGTGCCCCGTTGATTAGAAGATCATCTTGCTTTAAGATGGTGGCTCTATTTTGCTTAATCACTAGTGCGGCGGCAACAAGTCTCCCTGTGGTGCTTTTGTTTTGGAGACATCCAAGGATTCACATTTAATGAAACATATTTTTCTGTAGCTATGAGAGGCACACCTGATGAAACACATTCTTTGGAGACAAAGGGAAGGTCAGTCTGACATCTTTAGGTCTCCTTATCTCTCCACTGCCCTGTCCTGTCTGCTCTCTCTCTCTGGTTCATTCTAATTCAGTTTATTTATTTAATTTCATCCAACTATTATCTAATTATTTGATTATCTAATGCTAATTATTTGGTATATTAATATTTAATATACTATTTATTGTTTAGCGCTTTTGTGTAATCATTCACCATTTACCAGGAAAAAATAAAACCCAACATAGCTCATCATCTATATTACATAATTCAGTTAGATAAGATGGGGTCAAAATGAGATGTGGTCTGACCTTGTCTGTAAGGAGAAGGATTTTAAATGAAATTCTGGATTTAACAGGAAGCCAGTGAAGAGAAGCCAATATAAGAGAAATATGATCTCTGTTTCAGAAGCAGAAAAATAGAAGCCATCCAGATCTTTGCAGTTTAACTAATTGATGTGTGTCATTTGGCTTCATGGATAGATAAAACTGGGTATCATCTACATAGCAATGAAAATGCATACAAAGTCTTCTAATAATACTGCCTAAGGTACGCATGTATAATGTAAAAACAACTGGGTCCCAGCACAGAACCCTGTGGAACTCCATAATTAACCTTAGTGTGGGAAGAAGACTCCCCATTTACATGAACAAACTAAAGTCTGTTATACAGATATGATTCAAATCACTGCAGAGCACAGCACCCTTAATACCTAGGGCATGTTCTAATTAGTCCACTGTCAGAGGCCATAAGCAGATCATTTGTAACCTTCACTAATGCTCTTCCTGTACTGTGATGAATTCTGAAATCTGACTTAAACTTTCAAAATAAAACATCATTAGTTCATAAGATCATTAGCTAGCTGTTTCACAGCTACTCCTTCAAGAATTTGTCGATGAAAGAAAGTTTTGAAGATTGGCCTATAATTAGCTAAGACAGCTGCCACCTTAAAAGGCCTGTGGTACACAGCATGTGGCATGTGGAACTATAATATCAAAAGACTGAGATCTCTGTCCACGAGGGACCAAGCCAAAAATCAATATCAGTTGCCCATGATCTTCTAGGCTGGAGTTTATTCCAGCTGCCATTCACACCGATGGGCAGTTTCGAATCACCAAGTAACCTAGCGCCACTAACTACATGTCTTTGGACTGTGGGAGAAAGTTAGAGTACCTAGAGAGAACCCACACAGAACAGATGCTGGATTTTAGCCCAGGACCTTATTCCTCTGAGGCAGCATTACTTACCACCTCACCACCGTGCTGCCTGTATGAGTTTTTGAGATTTGCAAATCATTTCATTCTGGTTTAATTTAACTGTTATATAATGTCCTAATTTATTTAGAATTTGGGTTGTATATTTAGTTACTATATGAGCCTCTGAGTGCAACCAAGTGCATTCAGAAGTTGCCTGATGATTGCTAATGACTAAAAAGAGTCAATACTTTGTGGAACCACCTTTTGCTGCAATTACAGCTGCAAATCTTTTAGGGTATGTCTCCACCAGCCCCAAGGTGGATGAATTGATAGACAGATGAGTCAGAAGGCGTCTGTCCTTCATCTCTTTTCTCCATTTCCTCAATTTCCGCTTCACCCGACATTTTCAAACCCAACCGGGCTCTCAAATTGACCATATCCTGACAGCGTTTTCTCTTTGTCATACACTACAAGTACTTGGAGATTTCACAGTCTCCATCAGCACGTCATTAACCTTTAAGCAATGTATGTTTTCAAATCATGTACAGTGTTGCTTTTTCCTCCCTGCTGCTGAATTAAGAAATGAGCCTGTTTCTAATGTTTTTCTCCTCATTCAGCGAATCACTGTTGTGTATTTTCAAAGGCAGCGTTTCCATCATTGCTCCTGTCCATTGTATCAACAGCAGCCTCTCTGCAGCAGCGGGAGTTTATCACTCACTTTCACAGGAAATTGAACACATAGTCACATTAGGTCTCGTGTTGCATGCAGTGAGTCTGGGTCAAGGAAACATTCAGATCAAACACACACACACACACACACACACACACACACACACACACACACACACACACACACATGTGCTTCCAGATGTAAACACTAACACACGCACAAAAAAAAGTATTCCCGTACTTTTAAGGAAAGTGCGCTCTCTGTTGTGCACAGCATCTCTCTGCTCATACATCATTAAGTGAGACTAGGTGTTATTATGGAGAAGACACAGTGCATTAGAAGGCCTGACAGATTGTGTCAGGGCCTGCAATCCTATCAGGATTGGATAATAAAAAGACACTTAATCTAAGCAGTTCCCCACA
>VOQJ01043609.1:38378-49184 GCA_015052665.1 Apistogramma diplotaenia
GCCACCCACCCGTGCCTCCATATTGAACAAACAGTCCCCCACCCCAACCATTGAGGACTAAACCCATAACCCCCCCCCCCCAGATCTTCCTAAGGCATTCAGTCCCAGTCTCGTCTATGTGTTTTACCCCCAGTGTCTCTTGTGTTAATTCAGTCTGTATTGTTTATCCTCTGTGTATGTCTTATCCTTGGTCTCAGTGTTATTTTCTGTTCTCTTATTTTGATCGTTTCTTGTCTTTCATGTTCTGTATTTAGTTCTAGTTTCCTTGTCTTCAGTGTTTACTCCCACCTTTTTCCTCTGCCCTCAGTAACTCATGTGCATATATTGTCTGAATCGTCCTTTGTTCTTTGTTGCATCCCCCCATCATGCCGTGTATGTATGTATGTTCCAGGTTTCCACTTTGTCTCCTAGTTTGTGTATCTCTGGCTCCCGTCCAGCCCATTCTGTATTTAGTATATTTTTCCCTGTTTATACCATCAATAAAGCTCAATTTAAGTTCAGTCCCTGTCTTACGAGTCCTGCATTGGGGTCCAAATCCTGCCTGTTTCATGACGATACAGAAGACAGGGCTATGAAAGAACAAAAGAAGGAGACGAAGATGGAGAAGCAACATATCAAAATAATAGAAAGAAGAAGAGGAGGTAGATTCCTCTATGGATGAAGCAAAATAGAATAAGAAGATTGTAAGACCAGGATGTGGAGACAAAGGTAGATTTAGGAACATGGACTTAATAGGTTATGTGTCAACAGAGACAGAGGAGATAGAGGAAATGGAGGGGGTGAATGTAGACAAAGAGGTAGAGGAGGAGGGGAGACAGGGAAGCCCTGTGGAATAATGTATTGGGTGTATACAGAACACCTGCGTCCAGCTGGTTTTGTCTCTCATTATGGGAATTCCCATGTGAGAAAAGGGGCATTTTGTGGAAACATGGCCTACATGTCTCTGAAAACCACCACTGAGGGATACCTACAGCTGCTGTTTGCATTAGGGTTCCCTTTGATCTCATTTTCACACAAATTCTATGTCCCCATTCACATATTATTAGTTCCTTTTTTAGTGTAAGAAACTTCACTGCAGTTTAAAGAAAATAAGTAACCCAGTGATGGTTGTCTGTATGAACTTGATACAGTGCCACCAGAAATTATTTGGCTAATTTCTGATGATGAGATAACTTGGGATATCAACTGGCCAAAAGTATAAACAAATGTTGGCAAAGAAAAACCATTTGGGATATGGAGGGGGCCACGACTGCATAATGCAAACTGTGAACCTCCTAAAGTATGAGACCTAAAATAGCACAATTAAAATTTAAAAATTAACGGAAGGACAGCTGAGCTGGAGAGTTTTGGGTAGGGGGACGGTTAGAAATTTGCACTGTGCTCAATTAAACACAACCAGGCTAAGTTCCACTCGTCCAGCTTGAGCTTTGACCTCGTCTCTCAGAAGAGTTGTGTCTTTGAAAATGTGTCTTTTCTTTTAATGCGAGCTTGGCTTCTGGTGTCTCCCTTTGCTTTTTACTGCTCTGGTCTGATCTGGGACTCTGAGGGAAGAACAATCGATGCAGAGCACAGAGAGGGAAGAGAATGAAGCGCACTGGACATTTTTAGTGCTGAGAAACTTCAGTCGTGATTTGGCAGGTTCCAAAAAGAAAAATAATGACATGTAAGCAGAACAAAAAACAAAGCTCCAAATTAGCTTTGCTCTTTGGCAGTGTGCAGGCTCATTTCCACAGTGGTTTGACACACCAGTCCTCACTAGCACAAATTCACTATTGTACCCTGAGTTGTACCGTCTCTCTTCTGTGTTAGGATAGTTACTCAACAAAAGTAATGTATTACACAGTGCTCGTTTCTTCTTTTTTTAAACTAATCTTTTAGGTTACTTAATTTGTCCCCAGAGAAAGTAACTTGTTGCAGTATTTGTTACATTGCTTTTGCGTTATTCCGTGACATGGCCTGAAATGCGGAGCGACTTCAAAGCAATGGCCGCACCAATTCTACTCAACAAATGTGCACAGGTAGACAAACCTGGCTGCTCATCACTGAATTTGTTATCTGTTGAAGACCAGGTTCTGACTGCTTGGCTGGGGTCTGCTCACAGCTAGCTTTGTGTTAGCATGCTGTCTGTGCAGATGTTTGCAATGAGAATAATGCAGTTGTCTCTGATGCAGTTTGCACTTTACCATCATGCACAATAAAAATAAAAGTATTGTTCACATCTCTGTTCTTCAAAAGTTTTAAAACCCCTCAGCTGTTTCCCTCTTTCCTGCACGTGAACTGAAATTAGCAGATTGTAGCCGGAAGTGTGCAGGAAGGCATGAACTGTCCACCACTGCAGAATTCACTCATTAACATCCTCTAGTGATCTCTTATTTATTCTGTATTGATTGTCTTCAATAACTCTGGAGTAGATTCTTCTAGTCTGACAAAGTTACTGATCACAAAATTTTTAGAGATTCTACAGTTTGAAAGATGAGAGATTTGCCATCCTACTTAGGCCTATACAGGAGATATAAAATGAAAAGACACTGCGTAACTGAAATGAAAAACACACTGCAGAATATTGTTGTGCCTCACATAATCTCAGGGCAGCAATTTTTGACCTGAATGTATTTCTTGAAAATCCAGCAACAGCATACAGGAGCAGTGCTAAATCTTTTAAGTCTACCTTTAATCTTACGGTCCCTCGTATTTTCATTAGTCTAGTCTCATCTCCCCCTTTTTGATCTTTAACCAGAGCAAATGTTATTTGGTTACAGCATTTTGTCATTTTCCCTGTGGTTATGATTGTCTATTTAATATTCAGCCCCTCACTGTGGTGCAGATCGTGAACAAACAAAAGAAAGAAAAACATTCAGGCGTAGTTTAAAGGTTCCATAAAACTGTAGAACTTCTTCAAATCAGAGCTGCTTATTAAACGCTTGATTGATCTCACGAATTAGAACTTTTACCTTCAGTATTACATATAGGAAGTGTATAGTGCAGTTTGTTCTTTGCATTTCCACTTTTCCAAACAGACAGTCGCATTGTACCTGACTGTGCCTGTCATTTGACATGCACCGGAGCTGTGCGTACGTTTTCTCTCCTGCTGTGTTGCTGCCTTCATGGCTGATTGGGAGCAGCAGGTCTGATTGTGTAAATCTAAAGTCTCTGTTTTCCTGTCGCTTTTATCGCTGGCTGCTCTGAAATGTAGGATTCTGCTGTGAAAAGTGCGATTCACAACAGGCGTCGCTCTGCCATTTCAGCGTGATCTCAGTTTGATATCCAGAGGGAGGTCTGAACTGCGACAGGAACGGCAGAAATGAACTCATTTGTTCCACCAAAGCTTCCATCCATTTAAATGTCATCCAATTGGTCCCTGTCTCACTAAAGTGGTTCAGGTTTTTTTTTTTTTTTTCTCAGTGGTTGTGTGTACTTGAGTGTAAGTGTGTGTACGTATGTCTGCATGTACACGCCCGGGTCTATGTGTTGTGAGCTCACAGCCTTGGATGCAGGATAGATCCACTCAGCTGAAGGCTTCCTCAGGCCTGTTACCATGGTGATCCCATCTGAGAGTCAATAATAGTAAGTTGACAGGGCTGAAATCCTCCGGTGGATGTACTGAGAGAGAAGGCTTGTTACTGTGCAATTTTAGCAATTATATTTTCATTTTATTTCTTTTTTTCTTGAAGCAAAGTGTGGAGATCAAGATTTTAAAGACATTGTTGATAATCTTGTCTTTGGCAAAGCATTCAGCAGCATTTGCAATGTAATAACTTAACAATCCATTCTGATTCAGTGTTTTTGTTGTCACTCAGAATGAAAGGAGATTTGTTGAAAAGAATAGGCAGTTTGCAATTAGCTTAACAAAAACACCAGTCAGTTGTTTCACTCACGACGCATTGTTGAGTCTGCCCTGCTGTAATTTGGCTCGCTGCCTAATCAGTGGAGGCAGAAACCACATCTTGCTTGGCCTGACTGAAGTAAAAAGTGACGATTAAGGAATAAGCTCTCATCAGCTTCTTTCCTGCTGTGCGACTTTTTATTCAGTCCGCACCTCTTTTCCCTACATCTTTCTAGGGAGAAAAACGGCATAATGCATACAGCTGAGTGTGGATTTGTTTCTTTACTATTCCACTACAGTAGACACCTCTGTTTCATGTCGGCTTCATTTTTGTTCTTTCCTCTCCCTACCTTTCTGCTGTCACTCCCTGCGATTCTGGCATCCTTTCGCGCCTCTCATCTCTGGTGCACCACAGGAGTCTTTGTTATGCTCTGTGAGTGTGTGTTTGTGTGTTTCGCTGTGCGAGCGTATCTTTGTCGTGTCTGTTTGGGTGCATCTTGCTGTTTTCTGTGTGTGTAAGGCTTCACAGAGCGGTGAAGTTACAGATCTTTCAGGTAAAGACCTTTACTCAGCCACCAAACACTCATATGTGCATGTGTTTCTTCCTGTGAGGATCCTCATTGACATAAACAAGTCTTCAAACCCATACCTGTTAACCCTCAAACAGGCCTCTGAAGAAAATGAGGACCAGAAAAAAAATGTTTTCCAAAAAGGTTATCGTTCTGCATGTCAAAAAAAAGAATATCATATCAATCTCTGAAACCTCATATTTCCTCTTTTCTTTTGTCTGTTGTTTTCATTGTTGACATACTGACCAAGGATGAGGTTGCAAAATGAAGCCAATGTGAAAGTGGTAAACATACTACAATTTCACAAAGCTGTTCTCTAATAGAATATATAAAGATTGAAGTAGCGATGGTGATGGCATCCACTGGTGTCAGGATTAGGGCTGTGTGGTGGGAAGGGATGAACCCAAATACAGGACACGAGACTGAGCTAAACTTAAATTGCTTTATTTGCAGAAGACTTGATTAAATACAAAATACAAAAACCAAAATCTCAACCAGGCTAAACTAAAGGCAAAGCACAGGGAACATGAGACTGTCAAAATAAAACAGAAAACAAAAAGAACAGAGTCCAAACAATCCCAGCAGCAGCAATGAAGCAGATCAGGGGGCCAACCTCAGTGCCAGCGGCGGCGATGGAGGAGACCATCACCGAAGGCAAAAACCCACAGGTAGTATCGCCGGAAGCCAGCATGGATAAAGGCGCACTTTGGCAGAGACCCTCGGGTGATGTCTGTGGCGTCAGAGCGGATTGTTGAGAATTACCAGCTTGGCCCCTGGTGGCTTAGACAGAACGGGACCGTCTGGCGGCTCAGACTCTCAGACAGGCTCAGACAGACCGGGACCTTCGGATACTGGACGCTCGGACTGAGCTGGACCCTCAGACAGAAGGGAACCCTCAGACACTGGAGGCTCAGACAGAGCGGGACCCTTGTGTGGCTCCAGGTGTACAGGCTGGGACTTCTGTAGCTCTGTACACTCAGAAGACTCAGGATATTCGGAAGACTGTGGATACTCAACAGAGTGCACAGCCGTCTCCTCCGACGACTGGGGCTGCTTGAAAGAAGGTTCTGGCAATGAAGAAGGGAACAAAGGGAAACCTGAATAGCACACCAATAGCAATTAATAACAGAACTCTCAAACAACAGCAAACCAAGGATCTAATCTGAAAGGAAATCTGAGAAAACATAACTACAAATTACAACAAAAGAGAACATCACTAACAGAACTCAAAAACCCCGGGCCACTGGCCCAGGACCATGACAACTGGTTAGCGGGGTACTGTTTTGAAGCCATGTATTCCCAAGGCAACTCAATTCTTCTAATTCTCCCTAGCAGCTAATTAAACAATGGATAATATTTTCCGTAGCTCACCCATTAAAACTGTACGAAGGCCTAAAGTTATTTAATATTAAAGTCAGGCAACTTTGTGTGACATGTGATTGCCAATAACAATAACGGTTTCACTATAAAGTCAGGTCACTGGATTCGGCATGTCGATTGAAGTTCAAGTAAGCATCCAAGCAAAAAACACCCTGGCAATGGCCTCTGTGTTACACTTGAAATCCATAAAGTTAAGTTCGTAAAGCCAATGAGTGCTCTCTCCAACATGTCCTCCAATCAAAACATAAGCATCTGTCATTTCTGCAGGTCCTCAAAATACGACCTATATTTACGTTTCCAAATGACCACACCTACCTCCGGCTTCGCGTGTTGTATGGACCTGTCCTGGGGTAATGTTGCCGTGGCTCGGAGGATAGAATAGTAATTTATCAATGTGAAGGTTGATGGTTCACGCCCAGCCTGTCATGTCAAAGTATCAAATGGCAATATAATGGATTCTGTACATAAATAACAAATGTTATGGTTAGTGTAGTGTGAGGAATGTGACGACGTCGATATTTATGTCTTTTTTCCTGGGTCTGCCGGACAAACCCAAACACGTTATTTAAACGCACTTTTGTCCACGACCACTAGATGTCACTTTTTTCCCTTCCAAAACGTAAATATTGGTCGTAATCTGTGATTGCAGAAACGACCAATGCCTACGTTTTCACTCTGAGGACAAGCTGGCTCTCTCTGTGGCTTTCTCCATCATTTCTGTACAGTCTGTGATGCTGACATAATTTGCTACATATATCCCAAAAAAATTACTTTACTTATTCTTGTATCCATCTAAATACAATGATTTCTTCCATGTATATTCATTAAATGGGTGCTTAGATTGTAGCAACAGTGAAATCACAGTGTGGCACATAACAAAGTTACAAAACCCACAGCTTAATAATTTTATGATCCAATCCACGGGAAATAAGTTCTGACTCTCCGTGTTCCTTTACAGGACAATAATCTACAAATTGGAAACAAAAAGCCTGTCTTAAAAGGATTGCGTAGCTAATTAATCGCAAGATGTCTGACTGCTGCTTGGTTATCTTTGAGAAATGTGTTTGCTGCCACCCTAAACTCACAGAGTGCCAGCGAGGAGTGGCTCACATTTCATCCATCTCTCTGACACCCCTCTCTGTTCCTCACAAATCATTAATATTTATTGCGTTGTTTTTGGAAGGACGTGCTACAGCTTAGTGGGCTGCACAGCTGTTAGTGGAAAGCATGAATGGTAACTGCTGGTTGAGCACACAAACAAGCACCCCAGAAGTTTCTCTCAGAGGTGTGTTGGTGGTGTTTGCAGCCATCAAAAAATGCAGCCAAACCATCATATGCCACAACCATTCATTGAAATCCAATATAAATTCAGTAAAAGTCAAATTGTTCCAGGCAGGATGGCTCACCTCTTCCACTGGCATACACATTGTCAAACACACACAAACACACACTACTTATACGCGCATAGACCTGAAATCCTAAGTTGCTTTTGACAGGAAAACAAAAACCTAGATAGCATTCCACAGAAGGGAAAGCAAAGTGGAGCACAACCCTCCCAACGAGCATGCCAGGTGAATCTGGGACAGAGACACAAAGACTTTTGAATATGTGGATGCCAACAGCAACACCAGTGCTGTAGATTGGAAGCAGACAGTCTAATGAAGCCTACACACTGTGGCTAATGAGGAGCCGAGCAGTCTGAGTCAACTAATAGGGGGACGTGTTTGAGAAAGCAGCAGATGCAGTCACTCTGTCACTGTACAAGTTTTAAATCACTTTCTCACTCTAATTAATTTCCTCTTTTACCTGTTTGCCTTTTCCCTTCATTACAGTAAAAATGATTTACTTGTGCTTTTGAGTTGGGAGAATGATGTGCACAGTACTACTTTTTTACAGGGATTGTGGGTAAAACTGAGCGTCCTCTGCTATCCCAAAAACATCTACCCACATTCTGCACCTAATGATTTTGGTCCATTGTTGGCAAAACCACCATAACCACAAAATGCCACCAACCTTAACAGCTTGGGTGGCCTTAACCACAGTCTGCCAATAAATTCATGCAGTTTTAGTCTCGAAGAATACTACTGCAATATAATTTTTTAGAGGTGTATGAAGCTTGATTGGGTTAAACTGAAAATGATTAATAGTCTGAGGGTTTGGAGATAAAAAGAGGGAAGCTCTCTGCTTCTCGTCTCTGCTTATGTTGCTGCATTGGATATTAACCAATTTTCAAAGTTGCACTGCAGCTCTAAACTTTCCTCAACATTTCCCCATGGAGCTGTATCTTAGTGCAAAAAATGTGTAAATGTTTGAATGTGGGATACTGAAGATTAAACTGTCTTTTACACCGTGAATTCACATCAAGCAAATGTCCTGCATTATGCAAACTCTGACCGAGCAGCATCCTCACATAAAGGAGTATTTCCAGTTGTGATAATGTGTCAGCTTTAAAATAAATAGGGTGAAGTACAAAGTGCACTAATTCAGTTTCAAATAATAAAAGCAGAAAGCAGTATAACATGGAAATACTTTAATTACAAGTACATTAAACCCAAGTACTTGAGTAAATGTACTCAGTTACATTCCTACCAGTCCTGTCTATGCTCTCATCCAATAATGTTGGATATTATTGTAATATTAAAAGTACCCCAGTCCAGTGGCTTAAGTGTGGTGGCAATTATAGTAATTATTGTTTTTTTTTAAGAGACATACTGCAATAATACAAATGATCAGTCATTTTAAAGTATTCATATCACCGATTCAGTTCATCCTTATCGTGTCTTTGCTTCTTGGCAAGATGATTATGTTCCTGAAATCCTGCAGGTCACTTTCAGTGTCTTCTCTACCATTATAACACTAAAGTGCAGCACTGATGTGTATTTTCACAGTTTTCACAGCACAAACAAACAGGAAAAAATACTAAAGCGTTTTGGTGTGTTTCATGATTGAGCTGCAGCCTTTCCTCTCTGGCTGAGACGCGCAGAGTGGACAGCAAAGAGGCAGCGATAAAGACTGTGACTTCAGGCGGACTGAAAATTTACAACTACACGTGTTACTGTGAGTGCAATCACCAAAACCTTTGTGAGTAAAAGTCCAAACGGTGAAAGCTTTTGTGTTTGTGTTTCGAATACACAAATGGACTCCTTATCCACTCCGCTGCATTTATATGGCAGGCATAAATGCAATGCAATGCAATCAAATAGCCACCGCACCATTTCTAAACGAGTGCTCAACTTCTTTAAATTGTTTGAGCTCACATTGTTTGCTTAACAGACTGATCTGTGTGAACAAGTTCAAGCTGGCCGGCAGCAACAGCACCTCTTGCAGTGCCACGGTGTGATGGCCACGAAACGCTCTCGCACTTACATGTTTAAAAAGACCACAAGGCTAATACGAGCCGTTACGAATAATCTAAAATGAAAGCTGTCTGTGTGTAACTAAACAGCAGGCTCGGTTTGACACTTATCTTCGAATTTTTCCAAAGTGTTTTAAACTTTGCTGCAGGCTAAAGCAGCAGCCACCCCCTCTCACTCTTCAGCTGCAAGAGACGGCTGGCTGCTACATCGGCTGCAGAAGAAGGGGGTGAGGTGAGTGATAGTGACTGACGCCTTGTCTTCATCATTCCTTCTAAACTTCAGTTAACTTCATGTCAGGAATATAATTTCTTTTCTGACATTATGCATTTGTTCCTACTAAGTTATTATTTTGTGACTTTGCAGCGTGCCTCAAAACTTTGAGTAATGAAAATAACTAGTATGAGTATCAATAAAGAACAGAATACGGAGTATCAATAAAATAAATAGAACATATTTGTACTTGTACCTGTTAATAGTTCATCGCTCCTGTGTGATAAGGCACGTCACCAAATTCAGAAGTTAATTCCTCCAGAAAAGAATGAAATTTTAAACCTTTGCCTCTCATAACGTTCACTGTCTGTGTTACGGTGTGACGTGTTCTGTCTTCAGGACTCTGCTGCGCAGCGTTTCCTGTTGTGTGATGCACTGTCAGCTCACCTGCGCAGGTCTCCGTCTGCATCTTCTCCCGCATCCGTCCCACAGTTTCACTCTTTTCCCCGCCCATCTCAGGCGAGGAAGAGATGTCACTGTAAAAAGTGCTGACTGATGTTCTTATTCGCTGACCACTGATCAATGTGTCATTGGGAATGCGGGAAAATGGCTTAATTCACATGGAGCACTGCTTACTGGTGGGCTATTAATCATAGCCACATAAAATTATCCTGTGGGCCAAGTATAGTCATCTCACGGCCCAGATCTGGCCCGCAGGCCTTGAGTTTGACACATGTGCTCTTGTTCTACCACTGTACCCTCAGCACTTTGGCTGGACTTGTGGTAAACAAGCTTGGTTTTCTGTTTAAGGTCAGCCTCTTCTTGTTCTTATATATATATATAAATATAATATTTTTGTGAGTGTTTTTGTGATTCAGTGTTTGCTTTCAGAGGGAGGTAAGAGAGAAAATGTCTGAGTGGACACAGTTCTGTTTTGATGCTTCTTCGCTCTGTCCCTGACTGTCTAAACAGGCAGAAAGCTTGGCTCATAATTAAATTTTGTGCATCCTGTGGGTCTTTAGAGGCTATTAACGCTAATGAAGATCCAGGCCTTCAAATAACATGTCGAGCAAGACATGTGCCAAGACTGAGAAGCGAGAGAGCTGAAGCGTCTTGGATTACCTTGCCCACAGCAGTCTCCTGAAGGGAAAAAAACACACAGAAGCTCAGGTGCATGCACACACGGGCAGGTATTCACATAGAAGCTCCCTGAGGTTTTACCTAAGCCTGGCAGAGGCATTTCAAATGGAGCAATAGCTCAGCTCACTCCATATGCTATTGTGTTCAATGCTTGCCAGTTCTCTCTCCAAGCTGTAAACCTGAAGAGATGAGGGGTGATTTTTTTCTCATTGGAGGTGCTTAATTAAACAATGTTCCTGAAGCAACAGTCGTGCCCCCCCCCCCCCACACACACACACACACCCCCCCCCACAGAAAAAACTTACGGCTGAAAGAAAAAAAAAATAAA
>VOQJ01043609.1:49204-69038 GCA_015052665.1 Apistogramma diplotaenia
TTTCTCATTGGAGGTGCTTAATTAAACAATGTTCCTGAAGCAACAGTCGTGCCCCCCCCACACACACACACACACACTTCCCGACTGAAAGAAAGTTCAGGTTGAAGAGAAAGAAAATGTGAAGAATGCAGACTCAGAAAGGAAGCACAGGAACAGGTGCTAAGAAAAGATGAAAAGAGCGGAAGTGTGTTTCACTGTTGTGCATTAATGAACATTTTGGATGGAAGGCTGTAAAAAAACAAAAAGTAGCACTTTGAGGTGTGCTCGAGGTTTAGTGTGAGACTGTAGTGCAATTCTGTTCTTCTTTCTGATATTCCCAAGAAAGTTGTACTCAGATATTGAGGTTTGGAAGCCTGCCTTGCAGTGTGACAGTCCCTTTTGTCTTTGATTTGTTCACCACAGAAACGTTTCCACATACGTTTCTAGGAATTTACCACACATTTCAACCACAGGTGCAGCTTCCAAGTTTGTTCCCGCACCAAAGTACCTCTTCCTGCAGCATTACCTTCGAGTGATACCACATAAGCAGCCACTCTGCAGTTTTACCTTTGAATAAGAATGCCACAGAAATATGTACTTTATTAACTAATTTGATTATTATTCCAGTATGAGCATAAAGGCAAGTCTCTTCCCCAGCTTCAGTGCAAACATCTGATAGTCTCACCCCTGTGTTGTGTGCAATAATAACCAATCTGTTGTTTGTTTAGTTTATTTATTGGTCTAATTTCCTAATATGTTTTTGTGGTTTTTCTGATGTAGATGAAATGCAAATGTGCTAAAGGAATAACTTATTTTATTTCTCTGTCATTCATGGCACTTCCCTTAAACTCATTTTTTTTTGTTCATTTGAGGCTGATTAACAAATTGTTAGCAAACAGATGCCTGTTTAATTGTTTGGGGAGACTTCGTTAGTAACTGTTCTGCATGTTTACAGCCTTGACTTCTATGGATGCTTTACTCCTTCATAACAACTCTGAGTGGGGTTAAAACTCACTTTTACCTTCATACTAGAGGCACTGTTGATTGACACGAGTTCCAACGAATACAACTGGTGTCTGGTTTTTGTTTTGTATGCTTGTTTGTTGGTTTGTTTTGATTTTTTTAAGGAAAGAGATACCTGTCACCTGGCATTGTTTTGATACATCACTCGCCCTTTTGTTTTCTTCTTTTTGTGTATGTGTGTGTGTGTGCATACATGCCTGTAACCAAGCATACAGTATGTGCAGACATGTATGTGATCTTTACCAAATCAAAGTGGTGAACTTGACTCATTATGAGAGAGAAAATTCACCAGTCACCAGCAAAATGCACCTCGATGAAAGCCAGCATCCAGACCCCTAAATAAGACACCAAAGCAGGCAGTGTGGTGATTTTGATGGCACAAAGTCACCAGAGTCCAAACGCCACAACACAGGATGGTGATACAGTAAGAACCAAAGTGGCTGCAACCTGCATGAAAAGGCCAAGAAGTAGTGGACACCTGTGTGCCAAGACAGAAACATGCAGGAAGGTCTCCACCAGTGCCTAGAGCACCACACAAGCCCAGGGACACCTAACAGACCCAAAGCCCAGCAAGGACACCAGCCAGCACAACCAGGGTGCCCAGGCACAGCCCCCAGCAGCATAGGACGATCAGACCCACAGGAGGCCCACTCGAGCCCCCACCACTCCCTAGCAGAGCAAAAGGCACCCACCCTGCCCCAGAGAACCAGGTGCAGTGGCAGAGCACCGGGCCCACAAGGCGGACCACGAGCCTGCACCACACGGGCCAGCACAGTTTAGGGGAGGGGGAGGGGGAGGGCAGGTGGCAAATAAGCAAGACCCATCCGCCCCCACCCAACCCCCAGCTGCACCACCCCCAACGTCCACACCACCCCCGCCTCGCCCACAGATGCAAAACTGGTGTCTGTTGAGAGTCGTTTTCACTAATTGGACACTGAAGTGGACCTGTCCACTGTTTCTATGTGTTGGTGGCTGTGGGATTATCACACTGTTAATGCAGCTTGTTGTGTGATACAGATTGTCCACATTAGTTTGTACTTCAGTTTGATGAAATTCTAGTATTTTTATCACTCTGTTATTTAGCACTAATTAGCCGAACACGTGTCTTTACATTGTACTCACACAGTTTATGGATGCAGCTGGCTAATCAAGCTTGTTAATGTTAGCTGATAGCTTAACTCCACCCTTTTATAAGATAGCATCTGGCTCCAGAAAACCATTAAGGTGTCAGCCAAAACACTGAAGCTTTAAAAAAACCAAACTGTGGCTGTATCCATCTATTAAGCCGTCTGTGGTATAAAAGCTGGGTTTGGATTCGTTTTTCTGGTTTCTGCTTCTCAAAGCACTGCTGATTGTTGTGGTGAAAAGTCAACTGCAACACTAAGTGCAGTTAAGTGAGTTGACCGGCAGCTTGTAGTTGTGTGAAAATCTGAAATAACCTACTCCTCCAAGGTCAGCTACCTCAGTAACACCCCTCATGTCTCGATTTAAAACACACTAATTCTAATTAAAATCGGGAACTTCAATCCGGTTTTCTTAATGGTTTAAATGTCTTTGCCATTTTTGCTCATATTTTTAAGCAGCGAGTTAGTTGCTCTGAAGCTGAAACTGACTACAGTGTTTAATACTGTGCAGGACTTTGGCAGCTTCAATAGTGCTGACGTTTTACCATACAGATCAACTGAAATGACTTAACTAGCCTGCTTGTGACCCGGCTAGTCAGTTTCAAAATAAAACAGGAA
The DNA here is from genome assembly GCA_015052665.1 of Apistogramma diplotaenia. Classification (NCBI taxonomy): domain Eukaryota; kingdom Metazoa; phylum Chordata; class Actinopteri; order Cichliformes; family Cichlidae; genus Apistogramma; species Apistogramma diplotaenia. The sequence continues at coordinate 51,949 of VOQJ01043609.1, forward strand.
GTCACTCAAACAGCACACGCTAAACATGGAGACAAGAGGATTCGTAAATGTGAAAAATGTTGTGAACACATAAAGCTGAGACAGAGGTATTAACAGATAAGGAAACACGGAGAGACCTTAAGCGGCTAAAAACGTGAAGTGAAACACAGAATTCAAACTGAAACTCGCAACTAGAATGAATATCATATAATATAATTCGGATTCTGATATCACAGTACATTAATCTTACAGTCTACTAGAATAAAAAAAATCAAAAGATGAACCCAGAAATCCAACAAGCAGCTTTAAAAATGTATGTAATTCACCAGTAAACTGTGACCTGCTCTCAATGGACCCACCTGCAGTAGGTGTCTGTACTGTCGTTGTGCTTTACATTAGCTCCAAACCATTAAGGCCATTACTTAGAATAACATCGGGAAAGATGCAGACAATGGATATTCACCAATATATTATCATCCTGTTCATATGCTAATTACACGCTGTGCCCACCTGCATAAAGTGGACCAGCTGTGTGCACGCCGTGCAAATTTTTGCCTCTTTCATCTAAAGGTTCCTGCTGCCCTCTCTTTTACCTCGGCCTCCTACATCAGCATCAATCTGCAAAGACACGTCTATGGGATAATTATGCAGAATGAGCATTCAGACTGGCATCAGTCATTCATGTTGCGCTCTGTAGCTTTTTTTACTGTAACATCCATTACTCCTAATTGTGAGAATCACACTCTTTGAATGTTACATTAATCAATGCAGCGCTCATAATAATCATTATTAATACCTCAGCCATTGGCACATTCTTGTCACATTCTCACCTTTATCAGCAGATTTTCTCTCTCACGCTCACTCATTTCCTCCCTCTCTGGACTCCTGTCATCTGCCTTCTTGCAAATGGCAACACTGGGCTGTCAGCCTTCAAAGACTAAAAAGGGGAAGACACAAAATGGCAACACGCACAAGCATGCACAAATGCAAACACGTGGCATTTCATCATTCGGGAGATTTAAGAGAGGCAAGCAGCAGCACAAATATCACTTGGTGATGTGGATGAACGACCCAATCAGTCAACTGGAAGTGCATGGCCTTTTATTTCCTAACTGCTGTTCACTAAAGTCTGCGGGAATATTAATCGCTGAAACGTACCCCCTGCTTCTCCCTCCTCCTGACAGAGGGAAAACGGGAAAAAGAAGACGACTTGAATAATGTCTAAATATTTGAAGAGGTTGATGTGATGTCTGGCTTTGAGCCTCACTGTCAGCGAGTGGGAGAAGAAATCAGCAGAGACTAGGTTGAAGATCTGAGGGGGAGAAAACATGCCTGTTTATTTTTGATCTCTCCTTTTTCTTTCTCTCTCTTCATCTCTCCGTCTTGCTTTACTTTCGCTTTCTTTTTCTGCCTCTCTCTTTTCTGTCCTCCCACACTGTAGCTCACTGCTTTCTTAGCTCACGTTTTTTTTTTGTTTTCCCGAGACTCCACTTTTCTCATGTAGAAACCTATGCAAAGCCTATGTTGGTCTGCATTAGTTGTTTGTAGTTTTAAAATGATTGATTAATGCCTAATTGGGAGCAGTGCTAACCTTATACACCCACTGGCTCCCACAGCTGAAGATGTTTATGCTCAATTTATAGATGTGCATATTTGTGTGTATATGTGCTTCGTCTCTTTTTATGACACCTACCCCGACTCTCCTGTCCCTGTTCCTGTAGATAACAACCCCTTCTCTACGTTCATGAGCCAACTGGACGCACTCCCAATTGTAATACAATGTACCAGCTGCCATGTGGGTAAACAGTTCGAGCAGGTAGCTAGCGGATGTGATGACAGAGTGAAAGAGCATGTTTGCAGTCAGCAGAGAAAATGACAGCGGCGGTGACTGATTTTTGGTCCCAGAAGACCAAAGATAACACTGTGCTGGCAAATGCTAATCTACTTTGTGTGTTCAGAAGCGTACTATCTACAGGAAGGATGGCTGCAAAATGGAGTGCATCCCCTGCGAAACATCCCTTATCCATCCCTTTCCTTGCTTTGCTCTCGTCATGGACTGTGTATATAAAATGCTGCATCAAACAGCCACATACAATGTAAGCTTTATGCCACCAAAATACTGCATAGTCTGTTTTATGAAAACTCTGTGACAGCATTTTACAACTCCAGGAAGTTATATTGTCTGGAACTTTTGGATCTTTTGCTCCCACCCACGTAGTAAGTAATATCGATATAGTTACAAAGTAATCCACCAGGGACGTGCACCTGCATGGATTTGGCTGGTTATAGATGATACTGGGTTGCAATGCAGAAAAAAGTTGAGCCAGGTTCAACTTATTCAGCTGTGTTGTTTGGCTGCAGCCCAGGCGTGCCGCATCAACAGAATAGCCGCATCCAAACAAATGAAAAAGCAGTGTTTTTCCACACAGGACTTCTGTTGGTCGAACAGTCTGTTCTTTTTCTTTTGAAGATTATTTAAGCATGCATTAAGCCCAACAAATGGAAGCAAAAAGCGCTATTAGCATCCTATCACTAATAAACATGCAGGCTTAGGCAACCAAGAATTAAAGACAAATGTTTGTATGGGGTATTTTGCTGTTTTGTTTTTGGGGGCTTTTTTTTTCTTTTCTCTATCATCTCAATGGAGTTCAGTGAGCTTCATAATACTTAATGAAACTTTTTATGAGTTATGAAAAAAGAACAACCACATTAGTCATCCTTTTTTTTTGAATGAAAGTAAAAGGCACAGAGGCAGTTTTATATATAGACAGATTTATGAATGATTTCATTTGGTCCATGCAAATCAACAAGTTATTTTTACTTCTACCAGACAATAATTTTTTTATTATGCTCTATAACAAGAAGAGTGCTGTTAATGGACTTCCTTTCTGCCACCTTTATGTTATTGCCTGTGCTCTTTGTTGCAGTCTTTAGTGATTGTTAACATTTCTCTTCTCAAGAGCTTAAAGATGTCTCAAAAGCAGAAGCCATTAGATTCTTTCTTCATAAAACCAAGGCAGTCATATTTTTAGTTTTAATAGTCGTTCTTATAATGTCAGCTGAGCTTGCATATGAGGGGTTTTGCTTCTTTAGACAAAACAGCCTTTGCCAAAATAAGATAAGATCTTTTTTATTAAAAAGTCATCATAAAAGACACATTATCATGATCCTTGGTCTTTGACCCAGCGTCTTGTGTTTTGAGCTTAATGTTCATGTTCAGCTGTTTTTTCCATTAATCTCTACTTTTCCAATTCCTTATTTAGTTCAAGATACCTCAGTGTTGCTTTTGCAATATTGCTAGGCATTTGCTTTTGATACTTTTGTTTGCGTTTAGTATTTATGTTTGTCAGACTTGGTGTTATATTGGTCCTGCCTCCCCTGTGTCTTGTCAAGTTTCCATCTCTCTCTGATGTTTAGTTACTTCCTGTTTTATTTTGCTAACCTTTTGTCCTCTGTGCGTTGTGTTTAGTTTTGTTTCCTCTGTCTTGTTAGTTTAATTCTGCTCACCTATTTGTTCCTTATTAGTCCTCTGTGTATTTAATGCCTTAGTTTACATGTGTTCTTTGTTTCAGTGTCTTTTGTCTTTGTCATGTGTTTTGCTAGTCTGCTAAAGGTTCAGATACAGCGTTATTAGCACTGAGTCCCCACATTGTAAAAGGAAATTTGTTCTAAAATGAGAAACACATCCACACAAGTGCAAATGTGATGTTAAACCCAGGCCCATCTTGTTCTGAAGCAAAGGGCCAGACCAGAGAGCCAGTGAGCTGCCCAGAGGAGGCTGAAGCTGTTAAAATGGCTAATTGGGTTTCATGTCATTAGCGCGTTTTGAGGTCATCAGATTAATTCCCCAGACTACACAGAGACATTTGAGGAGGCAAAGAAATTAAGCGATACTCCACATTTACTTCGTTTACAGCACACAGTAGCATTAAAATCTGAGAGCATGTCCAGTGCTAGATCAAATAAAAACTGGGATAATGAGAAAAATCGTCTCACTGTTTATTTAAACTGAAGTTCAAGCGATACCTAAGGTCCATTTCTTATGTTTTGTGTACTTTTGCAGGTGTGTATGTACTCTACAGTATATTGCTGCTGAATTGTCTCATCTGCCTTAACAGTCTGCTTTGGCATGCCATTCATAATCCATACAGTACAGTAGGTATGATGCTGGACCACTCTGTATGGCTATAACAGATTCAACTATTTTGGGAAGGTTTACTGCAAGCTTTAGGAGTGTGTTTATGGGACACTGAAGTAGGATATGAAGGCCTGACTCGCAGTCTTTCACCGCAAAGGTGTTCTGTCGGGTTGAGGTCAGGACTTTGTGCAGGCCACTCAAGCTCTTCCACACCAAACTTAATCATCCATGTCTTTATGGGCCTTGCTTTCAGCACTGGTGTTCAGTCATGTTGGAACAGGAAGGGGCCGTCCCCAAAGTAATCCCACATAGTTGGGAGTTTTAAATTGTCCAAAATGTCTTGGTAGGGTCAAGTGTTAAGAGTTCCTTTCACTGGAGGGACCCTCCCCCCAGAGGAAATTAAAATAACACCTGGCACAATGCAGTCAGACAAGTACCGTTCTCCTGGTAACCACCAGACCCAGAGTCATCCACCAGCTTGCCAGATGGAGTCCAGTGGCAGCGTGCTTTACACCACTGCATCTGACAGGTTAGCATTGCATTTTGTGATGTAAGGCTTGGATGCAGCTGTTTGGACATGGAAATCCATTCAGTGAAGCTTTCTTGAGCTAATCTGAATCCCGTCGGTAGCGATTGTCTCTTCAGAAAGTTGACAAGTTCACAAATGTTTGTTAAAGGAGTCCGCATGCCTACTGTAGGTTCTTGATTTAATGCACCTGTGGCCATGGAAGTGATTGGAACACCTGAATTCATTGATTTGGATGGATGAGTCAATACTTTTGGCAATATAGTGTATCTTTCTGTGGACAAATGAAATAAATCCAGTGGTGTCATACCAGTCACAAAACTTTAAAGTTGTGAGTTTAAATATGGTGAAGCTAAAATCCATGAATACTTATTAAAAGATGACGTATATGCAGGCCAAGGTGTCATTTTTCCTAAAATAGAGGATAAATCATCAAGTGTCTCAATTATAGTAATCCAACATGCATACACTAAAGGTGAAGTACAAGTACTCAAGCAAAACACTGTAGGTTTTGTGACACAAATTTATTTATCTTTTTGATGTTAATTCAATGGATTCATGTCAAACAACTGACACTTAAAACCTCATTTCATCTATAAAGAAGTGCTAAGACTTCCCTTTTTTTAAAAATCTGTTGATCCATGTCTTGTGGTCGCACAAATCTCTCTTCCTTCAGTCGCTCTTCCTTAAAGATAATCTGCTGCGAGTTAGGTGTTAGTCACCCTGCGCGGATTTTAAACCCATGTGTGCTTAGATGTGACAAGATTTTGGATGTTTTTGTCATAATTGCCATAACCAAGATATTAGACTTTGAAATAAGAACAAAGTGGGTCAGCTTTTTCAAATGATGAACATTAGCAAACAGCAGCCTTGCTTAAAAACTGACCGCATGTTTTATTTAATATTAGCAACTATTTGATCACGCAGCAGATAAACACAAGATATTGAACCTGATCAGACATTTGATGGCAGCTTTTGGTATCTGACGCCTTTTAATACTCAATCCAGTGAAAACTATTTGTTGACAGCACAGATGTATATCTGACCTTCCTGTGACTGTGGCTCGTATTAGAGAATGCAGGTCCTGCTTATGTAGGACCCCATTTTCTCCAAGCCTGCTGTAAGGGGCTGAATGAATGCATGTCAGCCAGGCCGGAGGACTTATATTGAATTTCAAACAGTGGAGAGTGCCACCAGGGCTTTAATGAGTAAGATAATTGGACAGACACTGTCAATTTCGCTGACATACTGTATGCAAACTCTGTTAGATTCATTAATCATTTCTCTGCATCTCTTTCTGGCCCCACGTGCACATGCATTCAGCCGGCATGTTGTCATCTGTGTCTGATTTTTAACGTAACACTGCTCTGATGTATGTTTATTGTGTGAGACATGACAAAGAAATGATCTTCTAAGCCTTAAGTACAAATAACTTGTAACTTGTTTATTGCATGTTGAGTGCTCTGCGGGGGTTTGCACATTCTGCAGCTTTTTTATGCGTTGCTCATCATCATCATCATCATCATCGCTGTCTGTCAGTACGTCTGTCACTCCGACACTCTCAGCAGAGATCCTTGTCATCTTCTGAGTCAGCTAACACATTAACGAGAAAGTGGTTATTTATTTCGTAAGTTAGCATATTTATATTCACTGAAGTGGAGTTTCTCCAAGCTTCACTTTCAGAAGTGAAATGCAGCTTTACCTGAGTAGGCGGTGTTACGGTGACCCAGGGCAGCGCGTTTTGTGAACTTGCGTCATTGCGGCAGAGTCCCTCAATGTCCCTGAATACTCTGAAAGGAGGAGAGCTTAACAGTATAAAGGGCAATGGTTTCGAAGCCCTTCTTTAATATTCCTGTATAGAAAAGCTTTCATTATGGACTCCTTTCCTCTTGTCTTCTCTCTTCTCCTCTGCTCTCCCTCTTCTTTCCACGGCCAAGACTGCATCTCTCTGCATACTAAGCAGGGCCCCATACGGCCCAATTTGCACTGGCCAATTTACTGGTGTCGCTTCACATTTGTTGGGGGAGAAGCTGAGGCCATTTCCCTGATCCCAATGAAGAGGGAAGGGGCACGAGAGATGGTGAGGATGGGGGGGAAACTCAACTGACAGATTGAGCCTGAATCGCATCAACCATACAAACATTTAAACATATACACACATATTCATATACGCGTATGCGCACACTTGTATCTGTGCACCCGTACACAGTCCAAAGCATGAAACGAAAAGCCAAAGACACATCACATTAAAAGTCAGTTACACAGCTAACCCCCAGAGAGATGAGGAGAGAATAGATGAGAAAGATGAAGGGAGAGAAGAAAGAAGGGTTGGGGGTGGGGATAAGAGGGAGGGACAGACACTGTGCTGACAGGACTGTGACAGGGCTTAATTACCAAGCAGGCACTGCATACTGGAAGCAATTTCTAAGGATTGTTGTCATTTGAATAGATTAAAACGGCCTTTCACTGGACTAAGCTGTCTCACCAGCGACTTGCCTCTGCTGTAGATGAAAAGTCCAAGTCAAATCAAAGAGAAGACGCCGACAGAGGAAGAAATGGAGGGAAGGAGGCAGAGAGGAGTGTCACAAAGGGCACGAACAGCAACACGGGGGCAGGGGTCTCATTTGCAGCAAAACAGAAACATGCTGTGTGTGGATGCAAACATAAACAGCAAATTAATAACGGTCTCCCTCTATTTAATCCCAAATCCTCCTACCGCTTTCCTGTGCACCACAATGTGGGTGTTTAACAATTAAAACAAATACTCTCTTGTCTTCCCATGTGGATTTTAAATTGACTAATAACCATCCTTTTCAATTACCTCCCCTCTCCTTCTCTTCCACAATCCCCTTACACCCCTGCAGACACTGAGGGCTGCGAACACACGTGGAGGAAGTTTCATGGCCACTGCTACAGATACTTCACCCGCAGGCACACCTGGGAGGATGCTGAGAAGGACTGCAGGGAGCACAATGGCCACCTGGCCAGCATCCACAGTGTGGCCGAGCAGAACTTCATCAGAGGTGAGTGAGGAGAAACGGGACAGTAGCAGATTTGGCAAAGACAGTGCAGCTTTCTCTCATCTTGTTACTCTGCAGAAAAACAAAAGTTAGAAAGTTTAACGTTCAAGGCGCAATAATTCCTGCTACTTCTCTGCAATGCTAGGTGACAGCTGACTAGAGCATGTCCGAGGTTAGGTGGACATAAAATCTCAGCGCTGAAACCTCAGTTCATGAGACTCCAGCAATTTTGACACCGTTGTTTGTACAGTTGCATGCCATCTATCATATGTATATACTTGTATTATTATTATTCTTTTTTACAGTGTATATATCTGAGGTGTCTGAGTCTGCCCTGGGCCTCCTCCCAGTACAACATGCCAGAAACACTTCAACTAGGAGGCACTTAGAAGGTGCCCAAGAGGCATCCCATTCAGAGGTCCGAACCTCTGAATGGGATGCCTCTTGTAACATAAACATAATTATCAAATGGAAGATTCCTGTGTTTCAGGTATTAGAGAGTACCCTCAGGTATATACTTACTGTGAAACCAGCTGCTCTTTCTGTTTCACATCTATATACCTGCTAAAACCTTAGCCTGGTACTGGATGTCTGAAATACCTGGTGACTCTTTACTTTGTATTATTGGAGGGTCTTTACCTTATGATACAAGGCACTTTGAGGTGGCTGTTGTTGTGATTTGGTGCTATATTAATAACATTTAATTGAGCTTATAATACTTGCCAGATTTTGCTCCATCCCACAAAGTCCACATCTTCAAAATTACATTCAAGTTGAAAGGTCACTTTTGTAAGGTCATCCAGCACACATCACAGCAGGTACAGGAAGTCAGAACGGGACCAAGCTAAAGACCTTATGATCATGCTATCTATGGAGAGCCACAGATCTCTTGCTGCTGTTGTTTTATGTGCTTTTGCCGTTTGCTGTCCTTTCTTGTTGTCCTGAATTAATTGCAAATCCCATTTGAATATCGAACATACAACTGAAGAGCTGAATATGGCCGTGCTTGTGGTTTAATGTGAGGTTCTAGGGTTTTCCACTCATGTTGATTGTGGACTTAAATATTTGGCCTCAGCGAGCAGTTTATTAATGCCAGTCAGCATTACTGTTCAGTTTTTCTTTGGCGCCTCATAAACCTTCATCTCTTCATTCTTAACTTCTTGCCCTCTGGCAGAGCTCCACAGTCATTTGTGTTGCAATAAGGCCTGATCACCAGCAGCAAGCTATTCTGGATCAACTGTCTGTCACTAGCAGATGCCAAGAAAGGACAGTTCCATCCACCGAGCACTGATCTTTTTCCTACTTGCTCACAGTTTCCAAAAAGTGTGTTTAATTGTCTTGAAAATGGACATCTCCACCCCTGCAATAAATGGATCAGACCCATTAGGAAGATTAATGGGCCTGGTAATGACGTTAATCAGATACACCATGATTGAAATTCCATTACATACAGTATGTGCAAGCACATGCACGTGGCTGGACTAATGTGCACAAAGACACCCCTGCACACACAAATGAGATTAACCCAAAATACCATTAGGGAAATATCCTTTCACACAAACAAAAAATCTCATCACCACTAGACCACAGACAGAAGCAGTACATCTATATTAATGTTGATCATCAAGCGAGGTCAGCCAGCTTCAGGACTGTGAGGATTCATGTGTGAAACCTGCTGTGCAAAGAAGAATTAAAGCACCCTGTGTAAGACTTAAAAGCACTCCACTGCTTTTACACCAAAGGTCAGTTTACTAGCGAAAGTGCAGCACTGCCAAACTCATGAAACAGTTGTTTCGCTGCTTACTCTGGAGGACCTTTGTGAGGCTTGCGAGGGTCAACGTGACTGTGTGATGAGAGGTTTCTTTCTTTGTAACAGTAAAACTGTTACCAGCCGGGAGTGTGGAAATCAAAGGGACGTGCATCATTTCACAAAGCAGCGGTAACTTTTGGAGCCGGGCTCATACTACAGCGTGACCTCATAGTCACTTAAACTACTCTGTCCAACATAAACCTGACAAACCATAATGCATTAAAGGGGATACGGTCCATAGCGCAGTATTGCAAAGTCTTTATATAGGGGTAGTTTTCCTCTCTGACCAGCGATCTTCAAACACCTTATGCCCAAAGCACAGCGGAGGAAGAGCCAAATTTTCAAGGATCACTTGTAGTTACATCGGCACAAAAATGCCTCTGTGTCATCTAACACATCAGATCTTCTTTTGGTTGTAATGTCAGACCGAGGCACTGGATCTGGACATAGCATACAGTACCACATCGTGCCATCTGGACAGCTTTTGTTTTAGTTTTAGTTGTTGAAAGTGTGTCTCGACACAGTTAGCATATGGTTTTCCTTCATCACCCCATCAGACACTTTCACATGATCGAGAGAACAGTCTTCCTGCCTCTAGTTGAGATCCAGCTTACTTAGTATGATGTTAGAAGTGGCCAATTTTCTCCTGCAGGTAATCTGCTCTGACTGCTGTATGACAGGTCGTTTTTGCAGTATTTTTCCCCCCTCATTTCTTTACAGTAGGTGGCGGCTCATCCACACTAGTGGTTCTTTGTTTTTTATTGCTCCACACAACAAAGTGATCTGCTTCCCACTATAAACCTCATCAGTGTCAATCAGGGTCTGTGATCTATCACACGCTCATAATTCCTACCACCGGACAACTGTGCAAATAGACTGGAGTTCTCTTTGACTGATGTTTTTAAAGGATTTTGGAGGGTAAAATGCACTGATACAGTAAAATGCAGAACACTTCATTCATAGCTATTTGTTTGCAGTATACCGCAATATAATGTGTGATTGTGAAAATTGTGTGTATTGTGTATGTATGTAGTATGTACAGCTCTACTGCCTTTTTTCTGCATTCATTTATGTTGTGTGTTACCGCTTTAATCAGGTCTGAGCCACGACAACACCTGGATTGGACTAAACGATCGGACTGTGGAAGATGATTTTCAGTGGACCGACAAAATGGACCTGGTGAGGATCCAGCTGTTTCTCTTTTCCATTGTAGTCTGGAAATGCTGAATAAATTTGAATGCGCTCATTGTTGCAGCTGGAAACAACCACAGTTTTTCCAGCATGATCCCAACTAAATATTTTCTCTTTTAAAAGACACGGCTTGTAGGGAAAGCAGCTTTTCTTCCTCATTTTTGTCTTTTTGTGTATGTGTGCAGCAATATGAGAACTGGCGTGAAAACCAACCAGACAACTTCTTTGCTGGAGGAGAAGACTGCGTGGTGATGATTGCTCATGAGAATGGCAAATGGAATGACGTGCCCTGCAACTACAATCTGCCCTATGTCTGCAAGAAGGGGACAGGTAATAGCAACACAGTGGGAGGAGAGGAGAGGAGAGGAGAGGAGAGGAGAGGAGAGGAGAGCTTTCTGTAACTCCAGCAGTTGATTAAGATGACTGAAAAAAGAGGTAAGGATGCAGAGAACAGCAAGATGTAAGAAAGAGGCTGCAAGGAGTGAGAGGTGTCAGATTTGAAGAGCGAGCACGAGGGATCGGACTGAAGAAGGCAGAGACAGAATGAGGATGTACAGCTCACCTTGCTTTGCTGTCAGTTCTTTAGTTTAAAATCCTGTACAGTCTTTAAAATAGCATCACAAGATAGAAAGGTGATGAAAAGTTCTCGAGACTGTGTTTTTTCATAAAGCAGCTCAAAAATGCTGCGTGCGGTTTCTGTCAAAGCACAGAGACTGACAGCGCACATACCTTCAGGTGATTTTGAATATCCTGCCGGTGTCGTACTTTACACCGCACACTTCTCCGTGCGGTGCGAGAGATTAGCACCAAGTCTCTTCAGTCACTCCACATACTTTGGAGTCACACTCCTTGCTTCTTTACAAGCCTTCTCTTTCTGATGTCCTGTCATCCTCCAGCATCACCTTTAACGAGTGTTCGACGTACTGCTCAAGTCGTGGCAGTTTCCTCTGCCCCGTGTACTGTTTTAGTAACTTGCAGCACATATTTGAAGCAGCAATTATTTTCTACTTTATGTCCACGAACCTTAAATGGAGCATAAAGAGGCGAGCAAACTGTGTACGCTTCTACCTCCTTTTCCCTCCACCTCCAAACTTATGACCAGGGGCATAAACTTAAGCATATAAATAGGAAAGGTAAAGATTAGCAGGCTGGTTTAAAGCCATACTGGGACACAAGAAGACACAAGTGGCAAAGATTTACCCTGCAGGTTTGAATACTTCCTGGTCTGCATTTGCCAAACTATAAGCAGTGAAAGTTTGCAGCTAACTTCAAGATAAATATATATAAATGGAGCTCTTTTTCACCTATTCATAAACTGTGAAAGTTACATCGTGGGTTAAAGATGATGCAGCACAGAGTCAGTAATGAATGCTGAGGTGGGTGTGCAAATTTTTATTAGTTATCACTGCCAATAATCTCTTTTTAATAGAGACCTTATTGGTGGTCAGAAGATTTTCTTACTACACTGATCATTTTTATTACTTTGTGTATGTTTGTGAATCGTGGCTGTGTTGGATTGCTCTTTATTTCAGGTGTTAATTGCTTCTCAGTCTTAGGCGGCACATATGCTTTGCTTTCAGAAAGTGTCATTTTACTTCATCTGATTTCCTCCTGAGCTGACTTGTTGCAGCATTAAAAACATTCTTGTAAATATAAGATTAAATATAAGATTTCATGTGAGGTAATTTTTTCAGGTCTGTTAGAAGCTCAAGTATCTTCTCATTTCTCCTGTTCTTGTGTTTATTTTTTATTTTTTCTTGCTTATTCTTTAGACTTGAACTTTATACCCAATTACCAGCATCCTCCAGCCACCTTTTTTCTTTCCCTGCCTGCTTCTGTTAAATCCTGTCACCTGACCTACCTGCAGCCTGGCTGCCTATTACCGGGTATTTAGGTCTCCCCCCTTTTATACTATGGCTGTATGTGATAGATAGACAGATCTTTAGCTGGGGTTTTGCATCCTTTCTATTTGATCAGACAGTATTGTTTTCCTGGTTACATATTTCCTGGTTTGCAGAAAAATCCAGCACGCTGTACGTCTGTACCTGTATTTTACCTCAGTCAGTTGTCTGGTCCGTGGTGTGCCAGTATTTGCTTGAAATGTTAAGTACTAAATTATTAAAGTGCATAAGTGAGAACAAAGGTTATCACAAAGGTTGCAGCAGTTAAAAAGAGCTCACCTTTGTCAGATTTTATTGCTTTCTGCTTTCTGTCTTATATTGTTTTTCGCTTTCAGTTTCCTGACTGACTTTTATGCTCTGGCTCTCTTAGCTTCTTAGTTTGGTTCAACAGTTAGCTTCTCTGTACTAGAAACAGGCATTATGAATATTCATTTCAGTAAGAGGACAATTGATTTAAACGTTTAATGTGACATCCACGTTTTGCCGCTCAGTCTTTTTCTGCTTTGTGAATTTCTGCGCAAATTTGGATGCAAATCATCCTTCACACCGTTCCCGCCTCATATTTCATCCAATCATGGAGTTCCTGATTATAGATTCACGCATTGACATGTAAACACCAAATGACCGTGGGAGTGTGGAGTTTTATCCGCTGATTAAATCAACTTGTTCTTTCTAAATGTGCATGTAGGTTTGGCTTGTTTTTTGGTGGGGGTGGGGGGGTCGGCAGATCTTGGAGTCAGTCGACCGTGAGCCTTTTTAACAAACATAGAGAACGGACCCCCCGCTATACTTGTGTATCAAAGCAGAGGTATTTCCCTCGCGAGCAAGGTGTTGCAGCACCTCTGCTGCACACTGTCACAAGTCCCAGGCATACAGCCCACCTCTGACCTTAATCAGTCACTTACTATCACCAGCATCTTTTCATCTTCTCGCTGCTTCCCTGTCATCCTCTTTCTCACTCACTCAAGTAACCCCCATGTACTGTCTGATCATATCAGGGGAGTTCTCAGCTCCACGCTGAGACTCGTTTCTAATTACCACAGCTCTGATTATCTTCACATCACGAGTCCATCGGGTACCTTGATCAGATGCCTGGGGGGGTCAGTTGGGGTGGCGTGTTCTACAGATGGTGATGATTTCTTTTATTTAACTGAGAAGAGCTGAGACAGTCATCTTATGAGACAGAGGAGGGAACTCGTATCATTAATTGTGCGCACCATTCACATATGTCTGAACTGAATGTTAAATATATATTAAAATATATATATATATAAATGCTACGATGAGTAATATATATATTGACTGACGTTTTTTAACATTCAGAGGTGATATTTGATTGCTGGATCAACATTATCCAAGTAAAGGATGAAGAAAAAGTGGGAAAAACAGGCTGAGTTTAACATTTACATTTGGATTATAGTGACAAGAACATCACATAGTGACAGGTGCCTCTGAGCTCCTCCAGCACGATAAGAAGAAATTTACCTACAAGACATGTAAGTATTATGAAATTATTCCACTTTTTTATGGCTTATTACATACAGAGGCAGGAAATCTAATTTAGCGTGACATACTCAGCAGACACTCAGAGCACTTTGGGAAATAATAGGTTGATGTCAGTGCCTTCAGCAGTTCATGTGTCCATTGGTGTGCAATAGAGCTGCTGTGTGATACACACAAGGCTGCTGTTTCTGGGGAAACATTTTTTTCTATTTGCTTTACCAGCTTGTAATTGCGTGTGAGATCTTTCAGATCACATTTTAGTTGTGAAGGACAGAGATGTGCATTTGTTTTGCTGAATTACGGTGCACATTTCCAGTGTAATAACATTTGTCTTGTTTGTTAGCTCTGATCGTGAATGTAGCCAGTCACAGAGAAAAAGGGAAGGTAGGAAGGAGATGACATCTGCTCCTCTCCAACCCCACCTGAGCAGGCAAAAACCTCCCCAGATAGTCTCAACAGGGAAATGCCTGCAGGAACATTGAGGGCCAAGACCTGCAAGCAGCCCCCCAAGGAAATGCTGTCTGATCAAGCCACACTGCTTACCAGCTCACAGCCATAAGCTACAGTTTTATGGCCTGTTAGTTTCCTTTGGTTTAAATAAAAGTGGTTAATGCCTGTATGTTTGGGATGGACAGTAAAAATTCAAACTGCAGAGGTAAGCAGATATCCAGACCTCTCTCATTTCCACTGCATGCAGCCACAGTCTGGTTCTTTTAGTCACTACCCAAAAAAGCTTGTGGCCACATAGGTGAGGGTAGAAACATAGATAAATCAACATTTATGCTCAGCTTTGCCACAACAGACCGATACTGCATCCACATTACTGCACATGCTTCCCCCTTTGGAAAGGATGGAGCCTGTCCATAAAGATTATAAACATAACCGATGACAAAGGGCAGTCTTGGTGAAGTCCAAACATCACTTATTGCCAGTAGTGCAACCCGGCCTGTTGTTTTGGTTGTACGGGGACTGAACAGCCTGCAACAACAAGCCCAGTACTCCCAAAGGATCCCCACACAGGACACCCTGAGGGCCACAACTGAATGCCTTCTCCAAGTCCACACGTTACAAATGTGGGCTTTGACTTGAATTTGTAAGCTGTGGTGTGTTTCTGTTCAGTAAACAACAAAACAAAACCATTGTTTCAGTTTATCTGAGCAGCTGTCACTATTCACACAAACACACTCTTATTAGTAAATATAACAGAATTTGAACATATCTCCATCTGAGACGCGTTCACATAGTGTTGTGCAGAGAATACACACACACACACACACACTTGCACATCCTTCTGATTTGTTTTAACATGGTTGCCAGTAGGTGTGCGGATGTTTTGAGGCAGTAAAGGAACCGAGAGAGAAACGCAGCAGATGTGTGCTTCACACATTGGCCCAGATGAATATGAATTTGGAAATGAATAATGGTTATTTTACATTTAATGCATATTGTTAAAAATTCATTTATGATAACTATGCGAACCTTTATGTTCATTTATAAAAAAACATTTTGGCAACTAAAGTATGTATCAAAGCCGCCTCGTCCTCTAAATTTTGCTGAACGTAGCAATTTCACAATTGTTTTGTTTTGTTGGTCAGAAAAATAATTTAAAAAGTAAACAGTTTTAAATGCAAAGTACCAAAATAAGTGCAGATTTTAATTATTTACACCCATGAGTAATGTTGATAGCTGATTTATATTTACTCTCTCAGTGTCATAAGGATCAAAGGTGATCTGCAGCTTCATTTTTTTATATATTTTGTAAAGTTTTGTAACTTAGAATAATTTCCACACTGATGTGTTCAATCAGGCCGACTAATCAGGTTGCTGTTTATCCCTCTATTCAACAATATTATTGTGTGAAGACTTTGAGCAAAGTGTATTTTATTTGTACCCGTGACAGACAATACTTCAAATATGGATGTTACTATAAGGAAGCTTCTGAAACAAGCCATCGTCATCATGCAAGCAACACTGAGTCTTCTACCAAACATCCACACAGCCTAAAAGACTGAACTGGTGCTTTTGGTGTTTTTTTATGGTTCATTTTGATGGTCTTTTCTAAGAAAACCGTTCCTCGCACTAGCAGCCCTCTACATCTTCACTCCTCACAAAGACCTTTTCTGGCTCCATTTCCCTTTTCTGAGTTTTGACATTTTCTTTTATGCCTTCTTTGGCACAGACTCACTTAGCTTGTCTGCACTGTGAGAAATCCTTCAACAGTGTACATAGGTGACAACTAATGAAAAACTACCTTTTAGCCTTTCATTTGTGTCAAGACTCAGGTCTCAAGTGAGGGGGAAGTGCTTATTGCCCCTTCCATCCACAGTGCATTAAACTGTAAATGTGACATTAAACCCTTCATCAAAGTTAATGACAATGCTCTCCCTTATTAAGAATTTAAGAGGTATTAGGACAAGGACAAGGGAATTAAGGACTGTAAACATTTTCTGGTTGCTGATTAGGTCCTGACTGGTTTGCAGCCCTGAAGTGTGTGAATGGATGGATGGAATCAGTGGCCACAGATGCTGACTTTTAGTCTGAAAGGACCTCAAGCTGTGTTTCAACCCAGGAGTGAGGACAGGCTGGCATAATGGGAACTGCGAGTACCAATAATATAAGCCGTGTTGTTCTTGTTATCGACCAGGCAAAAGTGGAAATTTCACTTTATTATTTTATTTATTATTTGATTGTTTTTCATAAAAATTTAAATCAAATCAATTACGAGCGTCACAGCTAGTTAGATGAACACGAGGGAAAAAATAATACGTTTGCCATGTGGTAAATGGAAGTTTCAAACTACAGCCTGATTATATGTTTTATCTATTCATTTAATAAGTCATGTAATAAATCAACTGGAGATCCAAGTTGATGACTGAAACCTCCACTATTTTGGTGCAAGATAGGACTGAAATGAGCCCCCGACCAGTGGAGAACGGCGCCTCAACGGGAGAACTAAAAAAAAAAAACCTTGGGGTGTTTGTGTGCACCCCCTGTGTGCTTGCTGCTTCTGGCCCACTCTTTC
>VOQJ01043610.1:0-22493 GCA_015052665.1 Apistogramma diplotaenia
GTGGCGTGATGGTTAGCACGGCTGCCTCACAGAGAATGACATCTGGAAGGTCTGGGTTCGATTCCACCTTGGCCCGGGCCTTTCCCCTCTGTGTGGAGTTTGCATGTTCTCCCTGTGTCTGCGTGGGTTTCCTCCAAAGACATGCATTTACTGGGGTTAATTGGTCACTCTAAATTGCCCATACTGTAGGTGTGAATGGTTGTCTCTCTGTGTTGGCCCTGCGACAGGCTGGTGACCTGTACAGGTCTACCCTGCCTCTCACCCTACTGTATGTCAGCTGGGATAGGCGCCCCCCCCGAACGGGATAAGCGGAAGAGAATGGATGGATGTGCAAGTCTTGCACTTACAAGCTCTTCTTTGTTATTTTGATGGTTGTTATGGAGACACCACAATTGAGAGCAACGAGTTTATCATCATTTTTGATTGAAGGCAGGCTACGGCTCAATCTACTATTAAGTTGATGTTTTTGTTGTTGATTTAAAAAAAAAAAAAAAGAATATAGGAACATGTTTTTCCTCCTCTTTAGGCTAGTCTTGATGTCAGTTATATTCGGGGGGCTGGATGGAAATCTCTGGTGAACCTAATGTGGCCTGCAAGTCACCAGTTGACATTCACTGCTGTACTGGATCCATCAACTGGATTAAAGAAGTGAGCGGTTGGAGGCGAGGGCATGGTGAAAAGCAAAGAAATGTGAGAAATTACTTCAGAAAATCTATATGGTATTTTCAACAACTACATAATATAAAAGATTTAGGGAATATTTTTTATGTAAAGGGAAAACTGCAGTCTGATAAATCACCATTTGAAAGTTTTTATTCTAAATCACCGATACTTTGTGCTCAAAGCTGAACAGGAGAGGGACCAAGGAGCTCAAAATCAAGCTTCAAGGTTGCTTAAAAACAAAGTCTATGACGAAATGTTTTGTCTACATAGTTTTTTAAAAAAAAAATACAATCTTCAAATTAAAATACTGCATTCTGTCTATATTTACATTTCATAGAGTTTGCTCCACTCTGTTTTTGGAATTTATAAATCAAAATATTTCAATACATTTATATGAAAATTGAATGTGTATTTTTAAAAAACAAAAACAAATGCCAAATGTGTTTTCTCATAGATTTTCATCAGACAGCATTAAAATAACTTTACAAGCACGTCCACAGAGTCTTACTTGTGTGTAATTCGAGATCATCAGCATTTTGTAAAGTGCACAAACAGAACTCTCTTTCTGTACACTTTTAAATCTTTTTCTTTTATGACACTGCCTGCATGTAAAATGTACCTGCAGTCACACTGTACACAGTGGAGTGGAGCAACGTGTCATCCGAATAGCCGCCTTGTGCCCAAAAGTTATCGACTTTTGAGTTTTCTTACACAAAAATTGAGTCACCAGGTTACGCTCAAATATACGGGTCAGGGTAGATGAAAACATGGAAAACCTGTTCCTAATGTATCCATTATGTATCATTTGTATTAACACAATTACTATTCTATAATTTTAGTATCCCACAGAGAACCAATAAAATATCTAAATCAAGACAGACACCACTGATCTCTTGCAGATTTTCTCAAACATGATGGTGATGTATTTCACTCTCCTATACTTGCACTTCCCTCCGCTCATGTTGCACTCACTCTCTCATTTATTTATCTCTTTGCCTGCCTCCCTCCTCACCCTCCTTTTCCCTTTGGTTTCCTTTGTCATTTTTGAGTATTTGGATAACACCTGGTGCACCTTTTCTTCCCTTTCTTGATATTATATGCCATGGCAATGTGAGCCAATCACTGTTCATTCTGTCATGTGGTCACATAATTGCCAGATGTTGACAGAAGGTTTCTGGGGGTTAAGCCACCTAGTGAATCTATGGTGAAATGAACCAAAGCCTCGCTTCGCCAAGTGATGTGGGTGTTTTGAACCACGAGTCGGAGCAGTGTTTCAAAACATCTGCACTTCGGATGTTCGGCACAGTGTCGAGACGTGTGTCTCGAGTGTCCCATTCCTAGGGGCTACATAGTTTTATTACCTCACCCACTGATAGGTGGAGGGTAGCTATGAGCAGATGAAGTCTTGAAGCTTGTCATTCAGTTAGTTAAAAAAAAGATTAATTTCTTGAGGCTTCAAGTCAAGAAGTCGCCATAAAGAGGAAACCCTTCACTTTTTAGAAGCTCATTTAAACTAGCTCACTGGTGAAACTCCAACACGAACACTAACACATTTTGCGAGGATCCCCTGTGTTTCCAAAAATCAACACTCGAACCATAACTGACATCACTTGCCCTTAATGAACCAAGCCTCGATGTGATGGATTTCACGACACAGCAATCCCATCACTAGTTTTTGGTTGCATTGGTCTGTCTGTTAGCAGGATGACTCAGAAAATTATTAATGGATATTGATGAGAATTTCTGGATTTTTGGGGTTTGGTACAAGGAACAATTGGATTGAATTAAGCACATTTGCATTTTATTTTGGTAAAATCGTGGGATTTTGTGAAACATGGAAACCAACTGTGGTATTTATCATGAAAATTTGTACAAGCAGCTCTAACTAACAGTGTCCAAAATCATGTGCAATAATGCAGCAACGACGCATTGTAGTAGGTGATATTCAGATGCTAAGTTGATTGCAAATTGCAGGGCTTCATATTTTAGAGGCAGGGGGTGAGATTATGCTTTCTTTGAAGCAAAGTAATTTACCCATTTTAGCATAAAAGGTGGGTATTTCTTATTCTACATTCTACAGCTTTTCTGTTTCCTGTTAATCATTCAAAGTATCCTTGAAGAAAGTAGCAATAAATGGCAGGTATTGTGGTTTTATCTGAACTGTCAGCGCTTTTAAAGCCAGCAGTAAATAGAAGGCTTTAAGGTTAATTTTATTTTATCGTTTGTTATTCATATATTAAAACTTTAAAAAATACAAAAAAAAACCCCATGCTGCACAGGAGACAGGGAAAATACAAACATACATATGTTACGATCATTATTATGTGATGCTATGATACATTATACTGTGACACACCATTCTAATCTGATATCACAGTTCAATCCTCGATTGAGCTGTGAAACACACAAATATATTTTCAATAATGTTAAATCCCCAGGAAAGATGTGTCAGGATTACAAAGGTTTTAACTACAAATGAGCTTATTGTGTCTTGAAGGAATGATTACTAGCTTGACTGGGATCTGCGCAGCAGGTATTGTGCGTCCAGTAATTTAACTGGACAGCGTGCCTGTTTGTGCAGTGCATATCTGTGAGAATAATAAGCAAACAATTAAATGTTAGCACAACATGCTTAAGACAGATCACAATAAAAAGAATAGGAAGTCAGTGTTAACGTGACTCAGCTGCCATGTTGAATACATACAAAGATGAAATGCTGAGATACAGCCATCAGCTGAGCCACACAGGTGTTTCCCCCAGGGGCACATCATCCCTTCTGCTGTCAGCACTGACTGACTGACAGCAGCAGACTTTACTCTACAGTTTCCTGAAAAAGGACAGAAGTACCTTTGTATAGTATTTTCAGTGAGATACTTGTTATCTGATGTCCTGTGGTCGATAATTTAAAGCACTTGGTGTAATGATTGCTTTACAATGGGAAATCACATTGTATCTGAATTGTTCAGGCTGTTATGTTACTTGGAATGGTTTCACTTATTTACTGGGTTAACTCAGAATCACACATATTTTCTTCTCCTGTGTTGCAATGCCAAAAAGTGTTTTTAGAGAATAATTGATTTCATGTATAAAGAAAATAGTTCTCATATATATAAGTTTGAGTCTTCTACCAAAGGCCTGAGAGCTTGAGGGTCCTGCACAGTATCTTAGCTGCATTCTGCTGGACCATGAACATGAACATGTCCTCCAAACAAAACGTAAGCATTCGTTGTTTCTACAGGGCCGAAATACGACCTATATTTATGTTTCCAAATGAAATACGACCTATATTTACGTTTCCAAATGAAATACGACCTATATTTACGTTTCCAAATGAAATACGACCTATATTTACATTTCAAAACAACCACGCCCACTTCCGCCTTTGCAAATGACCGCGTATGCTTCCACCTTCGCGTGTCGTATCCGGAAGTGGGTCTTCATCGGCTTATGTCGGACGTGGGTCTTCTACATTTTTAACCTTTTGTTTGTTTCGCTGTGGGGTTTTTTGTCTGAGTCTCATTCTTTTCATGTCTCCCTCCTGAAGCTGAAGCTTCTGGCCCAAATCCGTTAAGCTTCTTTACATTAAGATTAGGCAGGGAAACTCCTGGGACCCTTAAAGTAACCCAAGTGTTACATTAGGGTTAGGAGTAAGGGTCAGGGGTAGATATTTACATCTTTTTCTACAATCTGCCAGAAAACTGAACACGTTATTTACACTCACTTTCTGGGACCACTGTAACCTTCACCTCCCACATCCTCTCTAGCTCTTCTCTGAGCTCTTAGTATTTATCCAGCTTCTCATCTTCTTGATTTTGCCGTCACTTGGTATTGCAGTGACTGTCACTATGGCTTTCTTCCTCTGTTTGTCCACCACTACTATGTCCGGTTGGTTGGCCATGACCTGTCATCCATCTTTTACTGGAAGTCCCACAGGATCTTCGCTCACTCATTCTCAGCCACCCGTAGGGGTGTATCCCATTTTGACCTCATCCAGGTCATACTCGGCACAGCCACTTGGTTATGGCGTTCCATGCATGCCCTGCCTGCTTGCATCTTGCACCCTGCTGTTATGTGCTGATTGTTGCAACACCTGGGCTCTTGCCTGGTGTGGTAGATCCCAGCTTCTATCGATCTTGTGCTCAGAGCTTGTTCCTCTGTGCTGTCTGTCCAGCTTTGTGAAGCTATTGGTAGGATTTTTCAATATCAGCCACTTCTATCTTCCAGTGGTACATGCTTAATATTCATATATATGAATATATGAAAAGAGTTATTCTCTAGAAACAAAATGCCGTTTTTGGCAGCAGGAATTCATTTTTTTCTGTATGATTCATAAGATTAAAGATGAAAGTCAGATTTAAGGTTAACTTTGATTTAACGTTTTCTGCAGTGGCATACAGCAGCAAAAAAAGTGTCTGTCCAAAGGCTTATGAACTGTAACTCATAGCTTCTATCACTTTTTCAGTTCCGTTGTATTTATGCAGTGCCAATTCACAACAATAACAATCACCTAAAGGCACTCTGTACTGTAGGGTAAAGACCCTACAATATTAGAAAGAGAACCTCTCCCTGAGAGCCCTTGCCTCTGGCAGAACCACGGTCAAGGTGGGGCAGCCATCTGCTGCGACTGATTGGGAGTGAGGGAAGAGAAGCGAGCAGAGTGAGACAGGACAAAAGACACAGCATGGTAGTGAGAACAAGAGCTTAATAATTACTAATGATTAAATGCAATAGTGGGGTGTTAACGACTATAGGTAGCCAAGTAGGGATGTCAGAAAAAATTCTAATTAG
The DNA here is from genome assembly GCA_015052665.1 of Apistogramma diplotaenia. Taxonomy (NCBI): domain Eukaryota; kingdom Metazoa; phylum Chordata; class Actinopteri; order Cichliformes; family Cichlidae; genus Apistogramma; species Apistogramma diplotaenia. The sequence goes on from VOQJ01043610.1 coordinate 5,452, forward strand.
ATACTAATTGCAACTAAAACTTGCTATGAGAAGAGACACTGATTTGCAACAGCGTCATCTTCGCTTTTTCCACGTGATGCACATTTTGACACAGCAGGGCTGCAGTTACCACAGTGACCATGTGTTAGCAAACATTAAGGTAGTGGTTAACAGCTATACTGTAGCTAATAATAAAATTATAATGTTATTGTGGGACTTTGGCAGCAAGTATTATCAGTCCTGCCCATATTTAATGTTAATAGACAGCATTAATTTAACAAGATAGATTGGATTCTCCAGCTTTCAAACACACCAGTAGCCACCGTCCTGTGGTGGCTTTAAAAAAAATCAGCAAGGACTCTCCTCTGCTGGAAAATATGCTGTGGAAAAACAAATAACAAAAATTGTCTAACTACAAAAGAAAAGGCATTCAAAACAAAGTCCTTTATGGGAAAGTTTAAGAGAACACAAATGTTTCACATATTACTATTCAAAACATACTGGCAGACAGCCATAGAGTCAATTACATTAGAGTACCAACATTACCAAAATCAGTAAACTCATTTGCAGGGAACTCAGTTCTCAATCTATTAGTACAACCATTTGATGGATAAACACTGTTGTCAGCAATCGTGAAGCACTGTCAATGCGAAATTACATCCTGCTGCTGGGGAGGAGGGCACCTCAGGGTGAGGTGAAGCAAAGAGAAAGCCGGTGGCTTGGGAAGTGCAGCTCCGACAAGGCAATTAAACGCACCTTGGGCTTGATGGATTTCTAATTGGAGGCTGATCACATCGGAGGTGTGCTGGATTATAGTGTCTGTAATGAATGGGAGAGACAGAGCGTGACAGATTAGTGCTGTTACGCCTCTCCCTGAATTGAGGGGGGAGTGTGTTTGAAAAGCAGCCTGTGTGTGTCTGTATTACAGCATTTGTGTGTGTTTGTGCCCAGAATCAGGCGTGTGTGCAGTCCAGCATGTACATTTTTTGTTTATTGTTTATTTATTTGAGGGACTATGTAGAAAATGCATTCATCACACAAGAGAAAATATCTCATTTTGAATTTGATGGGAATAATGCATCTCAGCACTTCACCACTGCGAGGATCCCCTCTTCTTTTAACAGTCTGTACAAGTCTGGGAACTGAGCTGCTGGACATTTGGGAGGAGGATGCCTCATCCTTTCTCTGATGTCGGATTGAAAATCAATGATCCTGGGTTTTCTCTGTCATATTTTTCAGTAGAGTAGAGAAGCACTATATAAAAACTAGTCCATTTACCATCTACAGAGCAGCAACTGTTTGGAGTTGGTGAAAGGTCTGGAACACAGGCAGACCAGTTCAGCACCTGGACTCATCTATGTGGTTTAGCATCGTCTTGCTGAAATATGCAATTACAGTGTATGGCCTTTTCACATATACAAGCTGCCAATTCCATCAGAGGTCCAGGCTTTAGAACTGAACTCTCGTGGTCTCTCTCCTCTTCAATGCAGAGAATATTTTCTAAAAAGAATTTCAAATTTTTATTCACCTGACCACAGAACAAGTTTTCACTTTGCCTCTGTTCATTTTAACGGAGAAAGTTCAAATGTGTCGTCTTCTTTGTGTGATAGAACTTTAACCTGCAATGATTTCTGGATTTCTGGAAGAGTTGCCGAGTCTGTGGAATGATTCCATGACAGAATCATACCTGTATTTAATGCAGTGCTGCCGGAGGGGTCAAAGAACAAGAAAATCAATATTGTCTGCCATATACAACATTGATTTTCGACCTTATGATCTATGTGACAGAGATTTCTCCAGATTCTTGGAATCTTTTGATATCATACACTGTAAATTATGAGATATTCAATATGCAAAACGTTTTTAACTTGTTGCTGCTATCAAATTCAAAATGAGCTAATATTTTTCTTGAAATTGTAGATTTTCTCAGACATTTATATATATATATATATAGAGAGAGAGAACCAGGAGGAGTAAAACAGAATACATGTGTGCGAATGAGAGGGAGGCAGGTGAAGAGTATAGGGTAGTGAGGGCGGACAAGTTTAAATACCTGGAGTCAACCATCCAAAGCAATGAACAGTGTACAAGACAGGTGAAGAAGAGAGTGCAGGCAGGGTGGAGCGGGTGGAGATAAGTGTCAGGTGATTTGTGGCAAAAGGATAGCAACAAGAGTGAAATCGAGAATTTACAAATGATAGTCAGACCTACTGTGACGTATGGTTTGTAGAGATGGCTGACGTGGTTTGGTGTGTACAGAGGAGGGATAGTTGACATATTCAACAAAGGATGTTGAATATGGAGCTGCCAGGCAGGATTTAAAGAGGAAGAGGACAGAGAAGATTCATGAATGCAGTGAAGAAGGGCGTGCAGAGGGCTGGTGTGGCAGCAGAGGATGCTAAGGATGGGGTGAGATTAAGACAGATGATCTGCCGTGACAGCCTTTAAAGGGGACATCTGAAAGAAGGAGAAGGTGAAGAAAAAGAACCACAGAACTGAAATAAATCTAAATCAGTGCCTCCAAAGGACTAATACAAAGTCTTTGGGAAACGTTACTTCCTGGGAATGAAAGACATGTTTCTGTATTTCTGTGCTGTGAATGATGGAGTACATGTTGGATGTGCAATGTGTGGCTCATGTGTGACAACAGCATTTAACTGTGCTTCTGTACAATTTACAGTATCAGCTGCCTGTTGTGCATCAAAACGAGCATCAGCTCGTTGTTACCAAGGTGAGATTAGAATGACTGAAGATAACCAAGGGTGCAACAATAAGGAGGAATCGGGAGGGGTGCAATGAAGGCGATGACAGACGTAAAGACGAAAAAAGAGAAAAAGCGGATCAGAGGGAGCAGTCAGCTTCGGCTGTTTTGAACAAGCAGAAGGTGAGGTGGAGAGGAGGTGGAGAGGAAGAGGGGAGGATGAAAAGGGGACTGAATGAAGTGAGAAAACAGAGGGGGAGACAAGAGACAGTTGGTGTGTGTGTGTGTGTGTGTGTGCGTGTGTGTGTGTGTGCGCGTGTGTGTGTGTGTTTGTCTGTAAAGTGAAGAGGGAAAAAAACAGGAAGAAAGAACAGGCGAGGAACTTTTAATGGCCCTGCTGTTGTCTTTGTCAGCACACTGTGACAGCCAGAATCAATTATTAAACAAGACCACGAGCCTTTGGAGGAGAAGAAGACGACAGTATAGTGGTGAGGTGATAAGAGCAAGAGAGATCAGGGCAGAGGGGTGGAGGGAAGAAACGAGCCGAGCGACGATGTGAAGAAGATGAGGAAAGGAGAAGAATGCATGAAAAGGACAGAAGAGGATAAATTAGGAGATAGAAAGAGCAAAAGAGGAGGAGGAAGAAAAAAACAAAGTTAATGAGAGAAGAAAGTCAAGAACAAGACGATGAGACTTTCACAGCATCTTGCAGAGAAGCAGCTATAATTGAGTGATAGAAGAGCAGATTAAATGAGATGCAAGAGGCATCTGTGTCTTCTTTCATGATGTAGTCCTTCAGGTCATGCTGTGTCTGTCTCAGACTTTTATGAGAAGTTGAGCCTCTGAGGATTTTGGTACAGATATGCTGGATTAGTGCTGCACTGTGCTACAGACGATGGCAGGCTGTGACCCTGTTCATGTGTGCTGTTTTTGAAGGGTGATGTCACAATACATAGGGACAATAAAAACATATACATTAGTTTAGCATCGAGGATGCGTATTTATCAAGGTTCCTTTTTTGTAGAAAGCCAGATACACTGATCCCTCACTGAGAAGATCAACAAACACAACAGCTCAGCAACTAATAACTATTCCTTATGATTATTTAGTTATGTGAACTGCTAATTAGGGCTCAACTCACAAGCTTTAATTTGGTCCAATGACAGAACAGCCACAAACAAAAAGCCTCTCATGAGTTCCAATGATGTTGAAATAATATTTCATTTTTTAAATGAAGAGCATTATTATAAATTAATTTAAAGGTCACCCCTGCAGGATTATTAGATTTCAGATAAGAGGTGTCAGAGCAAAGGAAAAATAAAAAATCTCTGCACACACAGAGGTCAGCGTGTGTCTGGTCAGGCTTGAGAACAGTGCAAAACAGAAACAAAAGGAGAAACGGGCAAAAGATTTCATCTCATTGCTACAATCTGTGAACAACGATGCAAGTGATCAGTTTGTCCTCATGCCAAATTCCAGTGGTTATCATAACTGTGATTTCAGCTGAATACATCAAAAAATGTATAAAAACCTTTATTTTGTCTCGTGGTACAAGACATCCAACCCATATATTATATATCTGAATTTTGGGCAGGGGGAAGCTGCTGTCATGTGTGAAAAGCACAGGAACTGCCACTTCTGTGACATGCGGCTGTCAGGCTCCGCGGTGCTCGGCAGTGATCACAGGGCCCACTAGAAGATGTCAGGCCCCTCTGAAGTCTCTTACTGATTGTTTGGTCAGAGACATTCACACCAGCTCTGGCAGTGCTCATCCTGTTCCTCCTTACACAAAGGAGCGGATAATGGTCTTCATGATGGGTTAAGGACCTTCTACGGCCCTGTCCAGCTCTCCTAGAGTAACTGCCTGTCTCCTGGACTCTCCTCCATGCTCTTGAGACTGTGCTGGGAGACAGAAACCTTCTGAAAATGGCACGTATTCATGTGGCATCCTGGAGGAGTTGGACGACCTGTGCGATAGAGGGGCAACTGAGCAGATCGATATCCCAGTTATTTTTTTTTAATCCTTTCATTTTTTGAGCAATATTATATTGGTATTTAAATGGCACTGGTATCTCCACTTAAAGGAGACGAGTCTCGCCCAGCTTCACAGGAATGAAGGCAGCACAGATAAAAAGAAAGGCCACCTATTAGAGCACACAGAGCGAAAAGCCTAAAAATACCTACAGTACAGCTGTGTTACTGCTCAGAGACACTGGAGAAACAGTCGTGAGCTACACTGAGTGAATCCTTTTGGATCATGCATAAAAAAAATATTATAATATCTCCATTTTATTACTATAATCCCTTCCAGCTTCGATGGGGGGTTAGTTTCCAATAGACATTATTTAATCCTGTTATTTTAAAATGCCCTTAACCTTTCCAACTGAAATCTGCTATTTTCAGCTGAGGTTTCGAAGCATAATTATTCCTCACTGTGAGAATAATGATGAACAGTGTATAGATTACCTTTTGTGTGTAATGGAACTGCATCCTATAGAGATTTTGAATGATGACACAAAGCCATAACAAAGTATTTTCCACAATGATAGGATGGATTTTAAAATTAATATTTTTAAAAACATTAAGTTTTGTAAGATGGAACAGTGTGAAAATATTATACACGCCACAATCCAGCAGTAATGTAATAATCTGGTTATGGAATGGCTCCAGTGAGTGGTTAACCATGTAAACAAGAAAATTTAATCTAGTCGGCCTTCATGTTCTAATAACTTTTAATCATCGATTTCAATCGTATCAAAATCACAAATATTTCTGATAAATGTTTAAATTATGCAAATATAGGTTTTATTTGTCAAGGTTGATTTTTGTAATTATAACTCAGCATTACATATTTATAATAATTCAGTCTTATTGCTTTGACAAGGTGTTAAATTTCTTATGATTATCATGTGGCATTATCGGCTTAGAATCATTTAATTACATAAAGTGGTAATCTCCCGTGAATCCAAATGAAGAATTCCTGAGGCGTTCCACTTCTGTTTTAATTCTAAATGATGTTCAGTTGCAGTATGTTGCAAGTGATGTAATGATGATACATTTTTCTTTTTTGAATATTTTTCCAGGAAAGTACAGGTGGAAAACTCAGCTTTCAGGCCCATTTGATATTCTGATATATTTAACGGTACACCAGTTTGTGGCAGCTGCATCATCTTGAATACAGTGGCTGCATAATTGTGAGTGCATTTATAGTGCACCAGACGGGCAGGAGAAGAGAACCTGTACGTGTTTATTGTGCCTGCATCTTCAGACCCAAGATATGAAGGGCCACACGTATGTTTTACCATCTGGATAGAATTTCATTCTCTTCCTCTTCACCTCAAGCCTTCCCCTCACCTCCTGAACTCTTCCCACTCTGTTTACAGAGCGCACTCAGTTTTCTCTGTGATTACTCGATGGTCTTTGCCTTACAATATACAGACAAAATTCCAGATATTGTCACAATTACATAATCTGCTGACCATAAGTATTTGACTGTCCCTTCTCCTGACACCTGACAACCAGCCAGCTAATGTTAACCTGAGAGCAGGTGATTATATATGACACCGATCCCGTGCCTCAGTGGACCTAAGCAGCATGTTATAATGTGATGTAATTAATCTGTTATAATTGAAAATACATGTTCCCTCCACCATATGCTTGTTTTTCTTGTGAGGTTTGCCAAGTTACTGAAGATATCAGTGTCAACAGTCATAATGATGAACCCAAGTTTGATATTTTTGCTTCCAATTGTCATCATTATGGGCAGAGAGGTCCAAAAATGAGTGTATGCAGCCGTATGTCAAACGACGTGGATGCTCTGTGATGGTTTGGGGCTGCATGTAAGCCAGCAGTGCTGGAAAACCCGTCAAAACTGATGCAATGATGAATACCATGTGGAAAGCATCGGAGTGGCAACAGCTTCATTTTTCAGCATGACAATGATTCCAGACAGATATAAAAACACATACATCTTTCCTTCACCACTGCATTTCCTCAAAAAAGACAGTCAGGGCAGATATTGGTTGAACAGCTTAATAATTCCTATATAAATAAACTGATTTGATTTGAACCTGCTGATCTACCCTCTCCTGTGGTCACAAGCTTTGCGTAGAGACCAAACACATGAGATCACAGAAACCAGAAGTGGAAATGAGCTTTCTCCAAAGACGGGGTGAAGAGTGCAGCTATTTGAGAGATGCACAGCGTAAAACTGCTACTGGAAAGGAGCCAGCTGAGGCGGTGTGGGCATCTAATGCCTCCTGGGCACCTCCTGGGTGAGATGTACTGGGCATGTCCAATTGGAGTGGGACACCCCGGGGCAGACAGAATATCCTATATCTCTCAGCTGGCCTGGGAACACCTCAGTGTTCCCCCAGATAAGCTGGGGGAGGTGGCTGGGGAGGGAGGTCTGTGTTTCTCTGCTTCGTCTGCTGCCCCTGCGACCCTGTTCTGGATGAGCAGACGGAAATTGATGGATGGATTTTGCATTAAGTTGATTGATAAAAACATCAGTGTGATCAGGGCTTCTGGCAGTTTACTGGATTAGATGTGCAGTCATACATTCAAAGATACAGATGCAATGTCTGATCTTCATTGATTGGAAATAAAGCATTTTATTATTTAGTATTTTACTCTTCCTCTGCAGACTGTTGTGTTATATAATGCTTAAGATCAATAAGTAAGACCTGGATTCCTGTTCTGTCATTATTACTCCCCGCTTCCTGCGACCGAGCAGCCTGCGCTCCCTGTGATTAACATCTCAGTGCTCTTTGGTCATTTTGCTTTTGTGGTTCTTATTCGTGTGACCCGCCTCCCCCCACTCAGTGCAGGCGGGGTGTAGACTGCAGGGGGGCTGTCCTACTTGCCAGCATTGTTAGAACTCTGCTCCTCCTCGACCAGTTTAAATGCCAAATACTTTACCACTCCAACTTTGTGCTTCAATAAATTATGTTCAATTCTTCCATCAATTTCTCATCATTAAAATGACAGCTGATGTAAATTCTTTGTGATTTTTACAAATAACTATTTTGATTTGACTGGACAGTTAACAAGTTGACGTATTTAAGAATTCTCAGTGGTGGTCTCTCAGGGAGCCACAGGCACGTGGAAGCAATTTCAGTGTGAGATAAGGGGGGGTGAATTTGCCTAAACCAAGGATGCAGTCCCAGATCTAATGACAAATCCAAAGATTTGGCCTCATATTGAAGCTGAAAGGAGTCATCTTTTTACCATTTCCAAACTCTAACCTCTAAACCTCAGTCCTTATTTTTGGAAACCCGAAGCATTTCTTCTGGCTAAAGTGTAAAGACTGATTTTTTTTCCCCAACACGAATTGCAATAGTTTTGGAAAACACACACAAAAAATTTCAGATACCAGAACGTGGATAGGAAATAAGAAAACAGAAAAGTTGTATAAAAGGGCTAAAAATATGATAAAACGTTGCAGTAAACTTTGGTTTTGGTTGCTTGTTCAGTGCTGTGATGAAACTTACAACCAACTGAGAATTTAACTTTTAAGCAGCAGGTGGGACTTAAGGGCTTTTTCATCTAGTGGATATCCCATTTGGGAAGGAATTTCGTCATGCTGGTGGCTTTATTACACCTGGAGGGGAGCAGCTCTGCATTTCAGGAATCACATTGACCAGCAGAGCAGCTGTTCTTCACCCTACTGGGTCAATATGTGCAGTGAAGAGAGCAGAATGGTGACGACCACACAGCTTGCTTGTTTTTTATTGAATCACTTTGCAAGAAACACAAAGAGCTACAAGTTAACTGTTAATAAAGCTTAAACATTAGTCATAATGTTTACTGAGTTCAGAATTGGTAGCATTATTATTATTATTATACTCCTAATCATAAACACTTTGCTTCCAGGGCATCGAGCAGAACAAATGTACAAACATTTATATCATATTAGCTAAATTACCAGTAATTTAGAATTGATAATTCTGTGTAAAATGTATCTGCTGTCCAGAAGGAAAACAGTCAGAGTCACAAACTGCTTCTGATAAACTTAATATGCTGATCAAATACAGCTACTTTATTTACACTGACTACAGTTTATTCATGTAGTTGTTTTATTAAAGATGTGTTTGAACAGAGTTTATGCTCAACCTTCAACCTAGTTGCAATGTTGCTTGTTTTGTAAAGATTTCAACCACATCCCATTTTTATATCAGCTAATCACCATTTTGAAGTAGCAACAAATGTGGTAGATCTTTATTGAAATATGAATTTCTTTATCATTCTTTTAAAAAGTGTTTCCTTTGGCAGTAAAATGTGGACACTATTGTTCCTTTGGCCATGCCCCGACTCTCCAACAAAATTCCTGAAACTTGGATGGGTAGTTTTTGCCGTATTATCCTAACAGACATACAAGTTTAAAGGCAAACAAATGTTACTGAAATGGCCAAACCAACAAACGGCAGTTGGGAGAGGTAATAAAGTCAAAGGTTCGGAGTCTACACGCCTCAGTGGTTTGGCTAGTCTGAGATGCTGCATGGAAAATGGCTCTCAACAGTTGGCTTGGGTGTGTTAAATAGTCGAGCCAGATTGGCTCTACTGATGGCAGTAGCTTGGCTTTATCTGTGTTTGATTCACTGGTTTGGTGGAGATTGAAATAGTGCAAACACCATTAAATAGACAGCAATGAAATGGACTGTATTGACATTTGTGCCTCTGACTTATTTTCATATGCAAGTGCCACAAAACTTATTGACAGGACTCATCTGTCTCACCTTCAGCGAGGTTTGAATGCCTTTTTTTGGGGGTGGGGGGTGGGGGGGCAGTTTTACTGTAGTTCACCAGTATGTTGTCCTGATTAAGAGGTGGAGCTGTCCATGATGACAGAGTTGATTTTTTAGTAGTCAGTCTCCAGGTCACTATTTGTCAAAAGAAATCAAATTGTTCCAAATGAATAATATCAAGCCTGTCTCTGTTGGAGGTTTCTTCCTGTTAAAATGGAGTTTTTCCTTCCCACGGTTGCCAGGTACTTGCTCATAGGGGGTCGTTTCAATTGTTGGGTTTTCTCTTCCATATTGTTGGGTAACCTTACAATATAAAGCGCCTTGAGGCCACTGTTGTGATTTGGTGCTGTATAAATACAACTGAATTGAATTGAATTAAAAATAAACCCAGATTTCTTGCTGCTGCTTGGGGTTTGTAAATAATCTTCGTAGCAATGCCAGCAATGTTTGCATTGGCAGAAGAGTTACCCAATTTATAAACAAAACAATAAAAAACAGAGAGCGCTAAAAGAGCCAGACTGTACTACATGTACCATCAGGTGGCCAACACAGTGGAGGAAGATGTGCATAAGCCTAGTCTAATCTCCGGGCTAAACTCACGTTTTGTAAGCTGATACCAAGGTAACTTACACTACAGGCGAATTTCAGATCACTTAGACATAATCTTATACATCATTCACTGTATAATAGTGATTTTATATTGATTGTGTTTGCAGAAAATGTACTCACGCGAAAGCATAAAATAGAAAACCAGTAGAGGCCAAGGGTCGAGATGGACCAGCACAGCCAGATTAAGTTAAGCTCACTTTGTGGTCCCACTACCTCCGTATCTCAACCCAGCAGCATTTTCAATTTATTTGCATGTCAACAGGCTTGTTTAATCCGTGCTTCAAAACCCTTGAAAACGGCATTTGACTTCAATGCAAATAATTCTATTTACCACGATGCCCTGGCTCAACCCCACATCCACAACAGGAACACACACAGCATGTGAAGCCTGAGGAAATGCCAAATGCCAAAATGCGCAATGTCTCAGTACCCAACAGAACATGCTGCAGCCCTTTTAACGCTTGTTGACTCTTACATAAACACAGCGCTTTGACTTTCATATGAGCGTTTTACATAAAAGTTGTTGAATTGAATATGAAGAGCGGGACCAGACTTCGCTGCGTGTCCTGGCAGTGAGCATTCAGGCAAACACACGCACACGGACAAATCTGGATTCAAAACAGAAGCACAAATGAGCAACAATTACAACTGGGAAGCTCAAAAAACCCCACACATGCACACACCACTCAAGCAGAACATCTTTTGGAGGCACAAGTCACCAGACCCACATCGCAAGTCATGTGCACTCACATGGAACACAAAGTCATGTAAAATCTCCCAAAAAGTTATTTCTGGACAAACTTTTTATGTTATTGTATTGACTAACTCATTCATAAGGCAGTAATCTTACACAATCTCCGAAGGATTCCTTCATTTATGCATAAATGATGAAATGCTGCAGTCACAAAGCTGAGGAAAGGATATTGAGAGAATAGCTTTATTACTTATGCGTGAGAGCCACAAATCCAGAAAACACTAACTTAAATGGACACTAACAAAGACGGGGCGGGGTCTGTGTGGGTAATTTCAGTGGGTTTATTCACACAGGAACACAGAGTTTAAAGGCATGAACGCAGAAACTGTATTTGTATTTTTAATCTTCTGCTTGAGAGACCTGAACATGGATGCATGCACAAACAAACAAAAACAGCAAGAAGCACAGCTAAACAGTTATTCATTGTTTGCTTCCAAAATGTCTCTTTTTCTAAATATATGTATACATATCATTTTCAGAACAAAAGTGTAAAGGCCACAGAGCTCCAGCTGTCTTTGATGTTATGAATACTACCATGAATTTCTGCATTATCATACAAGAACAAAAGAAGCAGGTCGTAGTGGGAAAAAGAAAAGAACACATTCTTTTCCCTAGCGCTCAGGTTTTCATTTAATCCTGCAAACAATATCAAAGCAAAGCTAAGACAGTGTCAGTTTGCTCTGAGCCTCGAACACAACAAGCCAAAACACTAACACCACTGACAGGGAAGGAAGTGACTCTGATCATGTCGCTTCACCGCAGCGCTTTGCTGGGCCTGTGCGAAGGTTAAACTTCAGAACACTTGAAACACCAAATCTGGCTGCAGACCAAAACAGCCGCGTGAGGTACAAGCAGAAAAAATCTGAAGTTCTACGAGAAATCATTTGAAAGCTGTGGAGACTGAAGCTCAGTGCTGAGTGACTCAGTGGTGGTGGGTTTCCAGCGTGTGATCAGCTCAGAATGGTTTGACAGCCCCCCCCACCCCACAGCCTGAAGAAACCAGTTTGAACACTGTCTTTAAAAATGCAACAGCTGGTCCGCAGAACAATCCCAGCAGGTAACGATGAAGTGATGATTCAATTATAAGATATTAAATATTATTGAAGAACAGAATTGTTTTTTGCATCAACTGTAATGGAGCTGCTAGTAAATAATTAGTGTGCACGTGCAGACTTCCCCACAAAACTGAAGGTAACTTGCTCAAGTCTGGAGGTATTTTAATGAAAATGTACCAATTTAAATTATTTTAATTAAAAACTTTTAATTTATTGTGTGAAATAGAATTTTCTACTTGAACTTAAAAAACCTGAATTCATAGATTTGGGGGTGTGGCTCAATACTTTTGTTCCTATAGTGGATGTCAATAAGGACAACATTATTGTCTGTCGTCACTGGAGATCATTGTGAATCACATTAGATGTCATCACTATAATCCTTTAAAAGCGGTGTTTGCTGCATTTTTAGATGCTTGCATGAGGCTGTCTCGTACAGATTTGATTGACATGGGTGTGGCATTGTGCTGAGTTTGTGTTATGTCATTCACCATTCACTTTGGAGATGTTACAGCCTGAGTTTGGGGAATTTTTTATTTGTTTCATTTGTTTTTTATTAATTTAATTTCAGTCACTGTTTTTATTGATTACATACTAAAATGTTGACATTAGCTCCTAAAGAAGTCAGACAGGACTTTATGAAGTTGTTCTATTTCAAATGCAAATCACCAAAATCAATATCGAGTCGGACCATGAGCAGCAGATCTACAAATAGATTCATGTCTTGTGTTTGATATACATTTTTTATCTTGTGAAGTGGTTTAGTCCTGTATCAGTTTATAGCTGAATAAATATACAATATGAATATTTAATATCTGGTCAGAAGACATCACTTTCAGAAATAGTTTCAAAATTGATTTTTTTTTAAATCGTTCTAAATGGAAAAAAATAAAACTAAATTAAATTGTTGAACAAATTATTTCAGATTCCATAAAATTCCGTGAATAGGATTCAAGTTTCTGTGGAATGCAACACTTTGTGTGATGTTTGCAAATCCACCTTCTTTCCGTTCTCCTCAGCCTGCTCTCCTCCGGGATTTAACCTGGATTCTCCTTCCCACATGTTACCAGATTGCTAAGTTACTCTTTGTGGCAGAGTAGTTTGAATCTTTGTGTGCTGACTCATAAATTTGCACTTCTTATGTGACCCGTCATCCTTTGTTGCAAATCCTTTGCTTGAAATATCTGCACCAAGCCTGTAAAACACTGACTTTACTAAACTTGTCTTCTTCGTTTGTGATGTTTTTTTGGGGTTTTTTTACAGGCTTTCAATTTCTTCCCGGGGGGGGGTTACTTTAGCAGTAAAATGCATGCTCTGTAGCAGGGGTGTCAAACTCAAGGCCACAGCCCATTAAACAATGCTTCCACCACTCAAACAACAAATCCCACTATGCACAGCAACAGTTGCCCTGCAGGGTCAAGACCTGTGCACTAACCCATTTTCCTGTGTTGCTAATGACACGATCAGTGGTCAGTGGACAAAAACATTAGTCAGCACTTTTTACAGTACCAGAGCTGGCCTGGGAGGCACAGTACATTTTGTTGATATCACAGGTAAAGTTGTGTCTCTCTTTTCCTTGTCTGCATTGTGCAGGGAAAAGAGTGGACTGATTGGGCAGATGCAGGAGAACATGCAGAGGGAGAACTGCACAGGTGAGCTGCATCACCAGCAACACCAGTAAACGCTGTGCAGCAGCAGTTTCAGTCTTTTCTGCAGGAAATAACTTCTGCATTTGTGTTTCCAGCTGTGATTTTTGCTGATGAATACACTGTGCAATACGTTTGCATGGTGCTTTGCTGACTTTGAAGCACAGAAATGTAACTGAACTCCTCAGAAGTCCATTTGCAGTTGATGTGGAAAAAGCTCAGGCAAACATCCAGATGGAACTGATCGAACTCCAGTGGAACACGTAGGGGAAAGTATGACTCTAAATCATTCATCCAAATTCACTCACACTTCACCCGAATCATACCTGACACAACATCCAACTCCTCCTACACACTGCTCGAATGCTCTGCATGATTTGTACATACATGTGTGAGCAACTTCTCTCTGTAATGAAGATGAACAAACCGCACAAAGGAGCCGTCTCACTGATGCACAGCTCCACTCCATCCTGAGAGTTTCCACAGCTCAGAGCACAACCACAAACACAAATGAATTTGCAGCGAAGAAAAGACGCCAAGCGCCTGGCTCTGATATCACATCATAGTTTTTATTTGAAAATTTTGTAAACTTGTAAATGTTCTTATTTGGCTGATTATATTCTTCTGAAGAAAAATGCTATATTTTATTTAATGGGTGGCGAAACAGTTGCTGTATTCTGGCTATTCAACTTTATATTGATGATTAAAATATTGTCAGTTTCAAACTGTTCAGTAAATATTAATCCTGCTTAGCCTGCAACGGTTATCAGTTTTGCCTGTTCTGTGATTGAGTTTGACACTCCTGCTCTATAAGGTTTGAGTTGGAGATTGACTAGGCCAGCCTAACCTTCCACTGCCTGCCCCTGATGACCTCCTTTGTAGGGCTGGCAGTGTGTTTTAGGTCATTGTCTTGCTGCATGATGATCTCCTTATCAGTTTAGTTGCATCTTACTTTAAACTGACAGACTAAATGTTTCAGTAGACTTCTGAGTTCATCATCCTGCTGACATCATGTATGACATCATCAATGAAGCTTAATGAGTGGGTCCCAGAAGAAGCCATGCAAGCTCAAGTCACGACATCACCTGTCCCCCCATTTTGGCACAGCATTTCTGAGGCTTTCCTCTGTACCGCTTGACAAAGTCCAGCCTGGTCTTCTTGTTCTTGCTACTTAATGGTTTGCATCTTCTGGTGAAGCCTCTGTACCTTTGTTCATGAAGTCTTCTGTGAACAGCAGGTTGTGATACCTTCACTCCGGCCCTCTGGAGGTTGTTGCTGATGTCACTAACAGCTGTTTTAGGGCATCTGGTATTTGGTACACCAGTGAGAAACAGTTGTGCTGGCCAATGTTTGTGTGATGCCTCTGACTGATCTTCACGATTGCTTGTTTCTCACCCACAGACAGCTCTCTGGTTTTCATGTTGGTTTCTCCTCAAACTATGAACGCACAGTCGGCACCAGGAGTGTCAGCATTCAGTGCCATTTATTATTTGAATAACCAGTGTAACAGGACACACCTGGGCAACAAAACACACCTGTCTGTCACATATTCGAATACTTTTGCTCACCAGAAAAATGGGTAGCTTCAGATAAAGAGTGCTATCTTCTGAACTGTGTATCAGATCAAGACATAAATGCATGATGTTGATATTTTGTCACATTCGTCTTTTATTGTCAAACCCAAATGTTTTCAGACTACAGCAAAAAGAAAGTTATTGGTCTCACTGTTCCAGGGCTTTTAGTGGGATGTGAAAGCACTGAAATGCTTCCACTCTCATTCTCTCCAACACCCTGAAGTACTTGTATCTATCCATCCGCCTGCTTTACACACTTTATCCTTCAGAATGGGCTGAAGCCTGTACCAACAGATGGCTGGCAAAGGGTGGGGTAAATCCTGGACAGGTTGTCAGTGCATCAGTAACAACCAATTTACAATCACCAATTAACCTAACATACAACTGGGAGAAAATAAAAGCGTCCAGAGAAAGTCCAGCACATGCTGGGCTGGTAAACGTGAGGAAGCACACACAGAGGAGGGTACAAAAAGGATGGATAGATTACGGATTGGATGGATAAATAAGGGGACAGTTCATAGAGTGAATGGGTGGATTAGAGGATGCCACAAGTTTGCCTTTGATCGTTACAGGAACCAAAACTAAATTAATCAATCATTTGAGAGAAGCATGGATAAAAAGATATGGTAATCCGATCTGGGAATTACGCGGGATTACAACAATGTGATGACATACTGTACTGTTTGACCTTTTGCTAAAGCTCACCTCCCTGAGCATATATTCAGGTTTTCCATTTTAACCCTGCTAACATGCAGTTTACAATGCTAACGTTGTAACTGCCACTCAGCAAAGCATTCATTTTGCTGACTAAAATATCTGAATAGCTGAAACAAGTACATTAGATGCTACTTTGGTCCATTTTCTGTATGATTTTCTTACTGCAAAACACCTTTCTGTATTAAAAGAAATCAGGTTTGAGTATTTTTGAAGTTTGCACTTTTCAAAGTGGCTTAGTCCATTTTCTATATACAGTCTATGTATATAGAACTATTATCACTACTCTTACATCAAATTAAATGTTGATCTTCTAGCTGCTACAGTAGATGTCTTGCATTTTAGCACAGCTGGTCTGTGGAGAATGCTCGGATATCTCAGCTTCATTTCATTTTGCCTGGAAGTGGAAGCCACTATGCTTATGATAAAACCATGTGCTAATCAGAAGAATAAACAGAAAGAGAGGAATCTGACATGTTGGAATCATTAATGGATGGATGGGAGAGTTGACTGACCATGTAGATTCATGTACAATCATGCCTTGTATCTGCCTTGTCCAAAGACAAGATTCTATTATCAACCACTGAAATGAAAATACCTTTTATTCATTTTCTTCAGGTTTTTCAGAAACCTTGCATTCATTTTGTATTAGCTTTGACAACAGCTGACAGCATAATAGCAGCCTGCAATACTGGAAACGAGAGGAAGGAGCACTGGAAAGTAATTTGTTAAAAGTAATTTGTCTCAGTGAAACATATACCGCATGTGTTACATGCTGTGGATACTTATCACAAAATTAGAGTAATATATAACCTTCATTTGCAAAGTTCTTGTTTGTATTCCATCCAACAGGCACTGATCAGCATGGCTGTCTTCCACCTTCTCCCTGCTACAGATCATAGAGACTCCTGACCTCTGAAAGGGCTCCACGCTGATCCTTGGAGTAATCTCACCCACACCCTGAACCCAAATGTTACTCCAACTGCACACAGTCATCATGCCGTCCTCATACAGGTCCTGCACCACCATCACATACTTCTCTAACCCCCCCCCCCCCAATCTGTAGTAGTCTTTAAGCCATGAAACCACACTACTGTTCGCTGATCATCACCTCTCTGCTTATCCTACTGTAGCTTCTCTTTTCATGCCTCTGTACTTGCTAAAGCTCTGCACGTCACCCTTGTTCTTGAAAATCTGTGCACTCATCTCTATATTCCTACCTTCCCTCTGTGCCTCCGAACACCCCCCCTCGCCCCCCCCCCCCCTC
>VOQJ01043611.1:0-13220 GCA_015052665.1 Apistogramma diplotaenia
GAAAGAAAGTTAAACACTTGTGTGAAAAACTTTTTGAAAGCTTTAAAATCACATTATTCGTAAATTGTGATCTTTCTTTTGTGCAATTCTTAATCTGATTACACATATACTGGCTAAACTAATAAGACAGAAGCAGTCAAAGTTTTCATGCCAGTTATTAAACACACCAAACTATGTTCCCCAACATGTTGCTGTTGTTCTCTTTATTTGATCGCCGTTGCTCACTTTACAGAGGACAGTTATTAACCAATGTTGCATCACAGTTCTGCCTGTGCTGGTTTTGTTGTTGACATACAGCTCATCCTTCATCCCCCTCTTAGAGCTAATGTTAAGTTGTTTTAGTTAATTTGCTAGTCGTATGTTTATTATTGTCTTTAATTGATAAACAAGAAGCAAGAGACTGCTTCACACCACTGAAAAAGACACAAACAAAAACAAAAATTAACAGTTAAGTCCACAGTCATTAGACAAGAAAAATAGGGAGGGGTATTAAGGATTTGCAGTCATTTTTATCCAGAGCCGCAAATGTAATTTGACAATTGCTAGTTTCATAACCAGGTGAGGCCTGTTCCCTTGTTATTCCATACAATCAGGCATAATATATTTATAGCTTTTTAAACAGCTTTTTACGGTAGGCTAATTACAAATGATACCAAAAGAAATCTCAGTGAAAGTGAAGGAGGCCATCAATAGGCTAATACAAACAAAAAAGGAGGAATGCACCAGCCAGCTCAGTAACACCAGAACAGCTGGAAAAGAACAAGGAAGATCACAGAATTCTTTCCCTGGTTCAGAAAAACCTTCATACTAGCTAATCAAGTGAAAAATCATTCTAGGAGAGAGGCGTATCATTATCAAAGTCGACAATCATGGACACCTTCATGGATGGAAATAAACAGTATACAACTGTCATCATTTGCCGAAAGCAGGTTTAGCTAACAACTCGGCTTTTTAACCCTGAGATGAGGGAAATTGAGCTTTCAGTTCCAGAAAGAAAGCTAACTTCAACTCTGAGTCAGTTACAGACAGGTAACAGACTCTGTGAACCTGCCAGATTCTGAAGCTGTGTCCAAATTCAGGGGCCGCATCCTTCGAAGGACCCGGCCTACAACGACGGGGTCCTTCATAGCCCACGAAGGCCACAAAGGCTGGAAGTAAGCGGCTATGAAACTGGACGATCTAGCCTTCGTCTGCCCTCACCTCAGTGTAGCTCATGTTGCCTAGCAACCGTGACAATGCAGAGCACAGCTATGGAAAAGAAGCTGCTACAACAGAGCCAAACTTTTGCTTGTTTTTGTGGTTTCATTTTAATTCTTGAATTCAAAATATGCTGTTAAAACAAGTATAACACATCTAAACATCAAGCCATAAGGCTGAGCGAATGATTAATTTCTGAATATATTAACAGCTCTCGAGTAAGTCATTAATGTTGAATAAAACTATCCTGTTATGATGCTTAAATTTAATCTCAGCCAAACCGATTTGCTCAGGAACAAATGAAACACTTAAATAAACCAAACATCAGCTGTTAAAGACCATCTGAGAGAATTTTAATTTCCACTGGTAAGTATAGTGAGCCTTGTTAGCCTGGTCAGCTGACTGCTAGCGAGGCGAGCTGCTGGTAGAGCAGCGACAACGGACTTCTCCGACAATGTAGGAGAACTTTTTTCAATCAAGCGATATCTTGATAAAACGAGTGAATATTTGAGGTTTACACATCTACATTCAAGTTTGTGTTGCTCTCCTTCACCATTGTGTGTTTGAGTTTTGCTGCGCAGTGAATCATGGGCTATGGCAGGCCATGAAGGATACACCAGACCCATCCTTCAAATTCAGGAAAAGGACGCATTCACCGACTGCATTTGGAGGAGTCTTCAAATTTGGACAGCCTTTATTGCCTCGCTATGATGTAATAGGATAAGGAATGCCTCAGATTTCAGTAGTTTTGGAGGGTGAGCTCTGACGGTGACTTTATGAACGAGTAACTGAATCAGTGTCAGACAGGTGGTTCAGGTGCAGCAGGAGGGGAGGAGTCAGAAAAACTCAAGCTGTGTCCAAATTCAGGGGCCACGTCCTTCGAAGGCCACATTTGTAGGCCGATGACGGCATAGCGAGGCGGTTTTACTGAACCCTGTTTATTAACAGTAACTCAGTAAAACATCTGTGCTGTGGCTGTCAGAGAGCTGTCATCTATCAGGGAAGCTGAGATCAGATCAGAATAGAAATGGTTAAACTGGGAAACATTAAAACAATTTTATCCAGTTTGAAATTCTCCATTTAAAATAAATTTAAAAAGTGAGGTTGCTATTCCATCAACAGATGAGATGATGGCTTTCTTTCCACACTCATACACAGGCTTAACTCAGGGGGAACATACTGAACACACTGATCCTGATCAGCTATTTTGTAACAAGAAACTCAGACTTTGTTTTTGAACTCGGAGTTTGTTGAACAGGCTTCGTGAAATATGGCCCTGGTAAGGATCCAGGTCAGCTGTCATAAAGGCAGGTGAACATTAGCAAAAACAAGCCTTTATAGAGGCAGATGATGAAAGTCCATAAAAGAGAGCACAGGGAAGACAACGGGAAAGGATCACAGGCACTCAGACAAAGAACAAGGATAAATAAAGCTTTTAATACTAACACATAGGGCTAATCAGGGGAACAGAGAACAGCTGGGTACACAGGTGAGACTAATCAGTGATAACGAGATGAAGGAAATAAAGCTAAATACAAAGCACAAGACCTTGTGGCCACTGTGAGATTTCAATCCATCTTAGCGTAGTGTGTTACTAATGGTTTTCTTGGTGACTGTGGTTCCAGCTGACTTCAGATCATTAACAAGCTCCTCCTGTGTCATTTCGGACTGATCCACCATCTCTTCCATGGTCATCCTCACCACAAGACCTTGCATGAAGCTCCAGAGCAAGGGCAGTTGATGGTGGCTACACAGCTAATCTGTGGGAGACAGAATTATGGGTTGTAGAGGATAAAATGCTTATTTCACTCGACATGAAAAATCATTTAATGGATTTTATGTAATGTGTTTGTCCAGATTTTGGTTCATAGTCTGTCCTTCTTGACTAAAATGAAACTACCATAAAAATTAGAGATTGTTCATTTTTTTGTAAGTGAAGAGGATCCAATAATTCTTTTTCCCTCTGTGTATATACAAGGTATGGACTCTGAAAGCTGAAAAGTGGCAGGCTGTAGTTGAAGAACCAGCCATCATCAGCTCCATTCAGCTTGAAACAAGTTTAGGGTTATGATCGGTGACTTCGGCACTTTGAGGATGCCTACCATTAAACAGGAAAACAACCAGCTAAACACCTTAGCATCAAAACATCACGGGATGGCAGAATTTCCACTGCTTTTCACAAGGCTAAAAACATCAAGTTGCTTTAATTTGCTAATTTCTGGTCTATTTAGTTGCTAACAAATCCTGAAATGTTGGCCATCCAATGACCCACAAGCAGTTACATCACTGTGACCTAACAGCAAGAACATTCTGGGTTCATGGCTTCCAGATCTCTCTCACCCTGCTACCTTTGATTACACTTCCTCATACTTCAAGTCTCAGTTACACGAGGAAGCTTTGCAGAGTACAGACAAATATTAACTTGTTGCACAACAAAGCAAGATCACAATCAGCTACACAACGCAGCAAACTTACCCTACAACCTGTAACTACTTCCTGTTTTGTGGCATCTGTCCTCTTCATTTTATCAGCACTCAGAAGCTTCCTGCTTTTCACTCCTCACTTTGCTGTCTCAGTGAGTTTATCTGGTTCTCACATGGATGCATTACTGGTAACAAACACACACACACACACACACATACTGGCCAACTCCTCCTCAATGTAACTTTGTGATTGTCCTCTCCTCCCGCTGAGTGCCTCCTCGTCCTCCTCCGGCTGGCCAGCTGAGGCCTGCAGACTTTCTCTTTGTTCTGCTGTGGCTTGACTGGCTCCCTCTCCTTCGTCCTCCCTCCTCTCCCCCGCCGGGATAAGCTTTTAGCCGCATCCTAGCCGTGCCGGCTAACGGCCACGCAGCAGCTCTCCGCGGCTTCTCGCTGTTCCAGCCAAATGCCGCCACACAACACCATATAATTAAGAGCTGTGGATGTGAGCAGGCAAATGCAAAGCAATTTGGGACGAGTTGAGAGGCTGAGAGAGACGGAGGAGGGAGTAGAGGGGGAGGATAGTGGCAAGCCAACGGTGGCTTCAATCTAATTGGGCCATATCAATTTATTTCACATTTCTGAAATGTCACGCCACGTCATGAAGCTAAGCAAATTTGCATACGTGCCGCAGCGTGTTTTTATATCGGCAGCAGAGTGTGGATGAAATAAATCGAGACAGGTATAAATAGAGGAGAGAAAATGCAGATGAAAATGCCAGGGCCTTTCTCCCTCTGGCTGAATGCTACCAAGTGACGAGGGTGTGGCAACACTGCCGACAATGGCAACTTGTCTGATGTATTGCCTGATGTTTCCTGATGGAGCTTTCAGGTGGTGCTGGAGCCATTTTTCTATTTTATAGAAGAAATGGCAACCAACAACCAACAGCAACATACAGCAATAATGACCACCAGCAGCCAGCAACACAATAACTTACAGCCAATCATACAACAGAATGACAATAGATAATAAAGCTATAACAACCAGACACAAAAAAAACACAATACAACAATCAGCAATTCAGTAACCAAAAATGCAACACTAAAATCAACAAGGGCACTTCAAAACACAATGTGAAGCAGCAACATAAGAACCAGTACCAATAATCAGCACTACAATAAGAACCAGTAGCAGCAACCAGGAAAAGTGCACAACAACAGAGAAATAAAACACGCTCATCAACAACAGGCACCAAGAACAAAAAACCAGAAGCACAATCAGCAACACATATCAACCAGCAATGCAACAGCAACAATTCATAACAGCAGCCACCAGCACTGAGAACTACTGCCAACACAACAATAACATCAGTAAAACAGACAAACAGTGCAAATCACTAAAAAATCTACAGCAAAACACAGCAGCCAAAAAAAAACAAACCACAATACACATGCAACACCCAGCAATGAGCTGCATGCAATGCAACAAAGCAGCACGTTAACAGTAACAACCTTTGCTTTTGTTTTGTCATAGTTACTTTGTGGCAGGTAATTTGTTGCTCTTCATAAAGTTGCTCACATGTGAGCTGTTATGGAACTCCAGAGAGCCACATTTGTTCTTCAAGGGTTTCCTTCAGCCACATTTCTCTGCTCCACCTCCTGACACTTTTCATCTCCTCATGTCTGTTTTTTTCTTCTCCACTTTCACTCCTTTCCTGCTTCCTCTGTCATTTCTTTTGAAACTTTTTTCCTCCTCCATTCCACTTACATCTTCATCACACCACCACCCTCTGTTGATGGTCTTCCAATTCAAACCAATTAGAAGTGCTTATTTCTGAAGAGCTTCAAGTTCATCTCTCTGTCTCCCTCTTTTCTGCCCAATTGCTCTGTCTTTACACACACACACTCTAAGACACACAGTCACACACTGAACATGTTTTGCTTTGCTATTTGAAGTCATTAACAGAGGAGTGTTTAGCAAACAGCAGCTAAGAGCAGTTTGACATTTGACTCTGACAGACCTCTCTCTTCCGTCTTTGTCTCCCAGGAATGTGTGTGTGTGTGTGTGTGTGTGTGTGTGTGTGTGTGTGTGTGTGTGTGTGTGTGTGTGTGTGTGTGTGTGTGTGTGTGTGTGTGTGTGTGTGTGTGTGTGAGGGATAGAGAGAGAGTGATCAGAAGATATCAGAAATTAAACTGAAATCAAAGATCCTAGAACAGGATGAATAAGCCCCAGTCACACTCCGCTGATCCTTCTGCTTCTCCAGCTTGTGAGACGACTATTGAGGCAGAAAGCAAGTAACAGCTCTGATTATTTGTCACTATTCTCATGATGAGACTCATGACTAAATGCCATGGCATCCTAAACCTCAGCCAGGAAGAGTGGAAGGCTCACATCAAATGGCTTGTCAACAAGACGATGGGGGGGGGGGACTTGCTGTCCCTGAAGACTTCTGCCCAGACATGAACCAAAAAAGGTCTGCAGGGTGATAATGAAAGCACTGCAGCAGACGTTCTGCAGCATGTGCCTGCTGGAGTCTATGGTTTTTTTTACTGTAGAGCTCACGGCTAAGCCGCAGCGTACAGAACAATGTTCTTCATGTGGTGATTTTGGCTGCAGTGTATTGGCAGCTATTGTTTTAATGATGAGCCCTTAAAGCAGAACAATTCTGAGTCCTTCTAACACTGTAGGGTCTTTACCTTACAATTAAAGCAGCTTGATGTGGGTTTTCTTGTGAATAGGCGTAAATACAGTAAATACAACCAAATTTAACTGACTTGAGGAGGAGACTGAAGAAACGCTATGAGATATGATGCAACTTGTTGTGGCAAAGCTTTTGTTTTTTTGTTGTTTCTTTTAATTGACCAGTTTTTTTATAAAAGAAACTGTTATTTTGAAGGTGCAGTGCTAGCAGTGCTTACACATAACACACAAACTAAACATTTTGCACCAGAACAAAATGTGAATAGATTTACTTCTCGTTGCAGGTTCTTATTGTATTAACAGACCTGTCAGTCATTTAAATTATAAAAACCATTCACACTGGAGTTATAGAACAATCACTTGACATGTTTTTGCTCGTTATTATTATTTTTATTTTTTTACATTTATCAAACAAAGATAGGGAAAATAATGGCATGCTCTCAGTGAAGCAATCATGATAATAACACAGTACTAAATAAAAAAAGGAAAATACACCACTCAGAGAAAGAATTCGGCACAGTGCAACCATTGTATTCCAAGCTAAGTATCTAATCTACATATCACATGACCCTTTGATTATAACTGCTATTTATATGATAAAGTGAAGTGTGTGTTCTTGCTGCGTATGTTAGTGGCTTCATCGAATCTCCTTCATGTTGGAGTGCTGCTCTTAATATTTCCACTAGGGGCCTTTCAAATATTTTACAATACTCCTGATTAAATGTACATAGACCTAAGTATGTGGAAACCTCATATGTAATAGTAGAACGTGAGTGTGACCATTGTTTGTGTATGCGTTGCCATAATCAAGGGTGATGAAAGTATTGACAGAACACTTCAAAAATACAAGTAAAAGCCCTGAAATTAGAACAATATTTTAATGAAGTAAAAGCACATAAGTATTAACAGAAGAATGTATTTACAGTTTCAGAGGAAATTAAAGAGATGCAGTCAGTCATTAAAATTCCTGGGTCTTTCAATCTATAGAAACTGCATATTAAAAACTTGCAGAATAGTTTATAAGGTTTGCAATGTCTTTTAACCTTAATAAAGTTTTACAAAGTGCTTTACACCGTTTTTCACCTTCACCCATTTCAAACACACACTGACGCTGAAGATACACTATAGTCCCAAACATGTTTGTTCATCTGCCTTCACCCGCATATGGACTTGGTTACCATCCATAGGCTTCAACGCTTCTGGGAAGGCTTTCCACAGGTTTAGGAGTGTTTATGGGAATGTTTGATCATTTTTCCAGAAGCACATTTGTGAGGTCAGACACTGATGTTGGAGGAGAAGGTCTGTCTCACAGTCTCCACTCTAATTCATCCCAAAGATGAATTGAGGTCAGGACTCTGTGCAGGCCAGTCAAGTTCTTCCACACCAAACTCAACCTGCTTTGTGCACTGGTGTGCAGTCATGTTGGAGTCAAGTTGGGAGCATGAAATTGTGCAAAAAGTCTTGGTATGAGTTCCTTTCACTGGAACTAAGAGGCCGAGCCCAACTCCCACACCATAATCCCTCTCCATCAAACTTTACACTTGGCACAATGCAGTCAGACTGTTCCCCTGGCAACACCGAAACAAGACTCACCCGGTGGTGGCATGCTTTACACTACTGCATCCAGTGCTTTGCATTGAGCGTGGTGATGTACTGTAAGGCTTGGATGCAGCTGCTCAGCCATGGAGACCCATTCCATGAAGCTCTCTGCAAACTGTTCTTGAGCTAATCTGAAGGTCACATGAAGTTTGGAGGTCTGCAGTTCGACGTGCTGTGCACCTCAGCGTCCACTGACCCCGTTCTTTCATTTTACGTGACCTACAGTACCACTTTGCAGCTGAGTTGTCATTTTCAATCATTTCCACTCTGTTATAATACCACTAACAGTTGACTGTGGAATATTTAGTAGTGAGAAACTGTATTTGTTGAACAGGTATCACCCTATCACTATACTACACTGGAATTCACTGAGCTCTGGAGAACAACCCATTCTTTCACTAATGTTTGTAGAAGCAGTCTGCATGCCTACGTGCTTGGTTTATATATCTGTGGCCATGGAAGCTATCAGGAGCAATCAAAGATTCAGATTCTTGTCCAAGGTCAGTTCAGCATGTTGAGGGGCCAGGAAATGATAAACTAACCCTAATCTTAATGGACCACCAACACCACCATCTGAGTGATTACAACAAGGCAAGTTAATAAAATCAATACATTTTTTTAGAGTCTGTGAAACTTTTGTCACATGAAAACCTTGATATATTCAAATGAACCTGATTCTCTGGTCTGTGGTGCAGTGGTTAGGACTGTCACAGAAGGTACCCTCTTTAAATCTCCTGGTCATTTTGGAGTCTTCTCCATGTGCCACAGCCCATAATAGTTTGGTTAATTGTTCACACCCTGTTCACACCTATTCTTCAGCAGATTATCGCCACCAGTATTCATGTAAATACTGAAGGACCAGCTCAAGCTCAAGCTCCCACTCTTCCCAGATTGTAGTCTTTATAGTCGCAGTGACCCTAGTAAGTTACCAGTGTCAACGTCATTCTTCTCTGCTCTTCAGAAAACCGACCTTGCCAAATGAAGAGGTTTCTCCTTGTGCAAATGAACAGGGTGCAGATGAGCAATTTTACGTGAATCACTTTAATAATGAAAATCTATGGATATTTTCTTTTAACAATCTCACAAGACACATCTGAGACAAACAGGCAGCCAGCCTAACTGCAGACGAAGAGAGTAGTTACTTCTTTCAGTACCATTTTTAAGTTTTGGTTTTAGCAGATTTCAAAATGCTCACATTTCCATACTCATAAAGTTCCAAGAGTACAGTGTCCAAAATCAAAAAGAAGAGTCCACCATGTCAACACCAAGTTCTAAAATGTCCAATTTGAGATATTAAGGATTCAGTCAAGTCAAGACTACATTGCATCTTATCTCAAGTCAAGGCTGACAAGTTATTATTTAGGGCAAAAAGATACAAGTCAGGACCAAAAAGTCTAAAAACAAAAATGAACTTTCAAGTCAAATCCAGAAAGTCACAAATTAATGTCTTCCTATTTGTAGCACAAGTCTCCTGAGTGTTAGAAACACAACTTCCTTCAATATGGAATCACTTATATGTAACTGACGAACTAACTTTAATTTTAGTGTTATATGCACATGTTAGAGCAGTGAGTCGCTTGGGTCGTCGAAAAATACTTCTGCAAGATGAACAGAGAGAGCAGCAGATGATGTCTGCATGTATGGTGTGTTCTTTGATCTATACAGGCAAATGTTTAAGAACTGCAAGTGAAGATGCTACAAAGATATGCCATGATAACCTTTATCTGTGATCCAAGTTGTATGTAAAGACTTGTATATTGTCATTGTCATTGCGTGTTGATCCTGTGTGAATATGTAGCAGGTAACCACATCATCTTTCCCTCTCACTCTCTTTCTCTGTGTGTCTTTGAAGTGGAGGTGGAAAGCTGAGCCTGGCATTAGCCGTCTTGCTCGCCCCAGGGCCCGACACTAATATGTGAATGCTGTTGAAATGAACAATACAGCCTTTACATTCATTACACAGAGCCATCAGTCACTGTTTAAATGGAATAACTGGATGTGTGTGTGTGTGTGTGTGTGTGTGTGTGTGTGTGTGTGTGTGTGTGTGTGTGTGTGTGTGTGTGTGTGTACAGGTGGGTGTGGGAGGAAGGGCTGACACAGATATCACTAACATGCATTCACACACCACATGATACCTGTAGATACATGCACACATTTGTATTCTTTGTTCCTGACATTCATGTATAATACAGGTGTACACAGGGAGACATACAGGCACGATGTTCACTTCCAGTTTATGAATCTAAATCACATGTCCTCATCACACTGCTAAGACTTGTGTATTCGTAGTAGAGTGGCAGGTAGCTTTTTGCTAACGTTTTCACACATGCTACATGATTGGATTGAATCTGGAGGTCCTCCACCAACAAAGTGTGCAGAAGCTACATTATGGATGGTCACAGAGAAAACTAGAAGGGCACCCAGTAGGGCACAAACCTCGCCCACCACAAAGTTTGTCTGCTGATACTACGCAGCAGTAGAGACCACTCATTGTTGTCACTCTCCACCATAAATAACAGATCGCAAAGACAAAAATGTTATTTTACTGACTCTTAAAAACTGTAAAATACTATTTTATATTTTTATTAAAAAATAATTCCACATTAACACATGATGGCATTTATAGTCTGGATCTAGTTTATTCACTTTATGTACCCTGATAGCATCCTCTAACAAAACTAAATGAAAAAAGAAAAACAAGCATTTGCCGAGATATGAATTGTGTATGTGATTTTTGTGTAGGTTTTATAGTTATGTGTTTCCATTTAAAACAGAAAAAGGCAGTAAATTATCAACAGTAACTGTTTATACCTGAGTACCAAATGTCATCACAATAGATGAAAAATTCACTCACACATGAATTTTAAAATTGCACAAATGATGAAATAGGGATTTTTAAATGTTTGAAATTTTGGTGACCTTTGACCTTTTTCTTAGGCCCTTAAGGGATATTTCTGCAAAGTTTCACCAAATTTGGTGCAAAACATTTTGAATTTGGGTTTTTTTTTTTCCTTTACCCTTGACATTTAAAATTAATTTATATATTCTCAGGTCCCTGAAAAATATTTGGTGCAAAACCTTTTGAGTTATGTTGCTAACAGACAAACAAGCAAACGAATAGAAATGAAAGCATCACCTCCCTCCGCCTATTGTGTGTGAAATAATCAGGTTAGCCTAAATACCCAAGGCCAGTCTGAAATGCTTTTGTTAGTAATTCTTAGGAAAGTTTGGTGCTGCTCCGGTAGATGAAGCAGGTAGCTACAGGTCGAGACATCTGTCACATGGTACTCTTCAGCTACATCAGTTGCCCTTTTCTGTGAACACATGCATGCGATCTTTCCCAGCATCCCTTTAGAGGCAGCAAAATGCATTTCAGTGAAAGTGTGGTGATTTATGTTATGAAGACACCCTGATCAAAGTCACTAGAATCACACGAGTTTAAACACCATAACGCAGACTGGTGATTAGAACCCACATGAGCCCTGAAACCCCAATAGACTACAACCAGCAGCAAAGACTAAGAAGCAGTGGAGTCCTGCATGCTGAGCCACAACAGGATAAGATTTGTGTCGAAAATGCTAATGACCTTTTAGACTGGCAAAGTATATAAACTTATTAAAGCAATGACAATAAAGAATATACACTTTTAGTCCATTCCACTTCTAATCCATATGTGGCCCAGATGTCCCTGTACCCTATCACAGCCACCTGGTTATGCCTGTCAGTGTATGCTGTCCCAACCTGCATCTTATATCCTGCTGCTATGTGCTGGACTTTCTCCAGTGCACCTTTGCAACTTGGATCCTGTAGGTTGTGGTAGACTCCTGCCTCTATGTTACAGACCTGTTGTTGCGTTGCTTTCATTAGAGGCTCTGTCTGCTCGTAGGGTTTCTGGATGTCTTCCAATTTAATTCAAGTCAATTTAATTTTATTTATCTAGTGGATGGATGGATGGATGGATGGATGGATGGATGGTGCCAAATGGCAACAAACAGTCGCCTCAAGGCACTTAAAAGGCACATCCCATGTCTGGACTCATCCATGATAGCTCCTCTTCTGGAGGTAATTGGTTGTACTTGACCTTCATGCGTCTTCATCGTGGTTCCCTTTGGCCTGTGAAATACGCAGGTACTTTTCCTGTATGTCTGATATTCACAATTCTAGCATTTCAATCTGAGCCACCAAAACGCTCTTTTTTTTAATCATTCGAACTGAATAAGTGTGGCCAGATGGTTCAAATGATGGTTCAAATGACAACCCAATGTTCTCACCGTAGATCACGCTGAAGCGAATCAGTGAGCAATGACAAACCTTCCTAGAATTGGCCAGATTACTAAAATTACTCAATGGCTCACTCAGGAGGTCACAAAAGAACCCAGGACAACATCTGAAGAACTGCAGGCCTCACTTACTTCAGTTAAGGTCAGAGTTCATCATTCAACAGGAAGAAGGAGGCTGGGCAAAAATGGCTGTCATGGAAGAGTGTTGAGGCCAAAACCACTGCTGACCAAAAATAACACGAAGGCTTGTCTCACATTTGCCACAAACATCTTAATAAACCCCTAGACCTTTAGGAAAATATAACTAGGATGTGGACAGCTTGGCATCATTGATGGAACCATATATTCTGCTCTCTACTGAGAAGTCCTGAAGTGCACATGGGTCATTCAGCAGTATAATGATCAAAAGCCCACTAGCAAGTCTATGTCTGAATAATTTAGTCAAAAATGAAGGTTCTGGACTTGCTTCAAATGAGATGCTGTTGTGATCCCGGGTCTCCAATCCAGTGCTTTGTGTTTTGAACTGTCACATGCTGTTATCTAACATCTGTGTGATTCTTAGTTTGTGGTTTAATGCACTTTTGAGTTTTGAACCTTTTGCATTAATTCCTGGTTGGTTTCTTTATTTATCCTCAGGCCTCTCTTTTACTAATCTTTCTATTCTTGATTACAGTTATTTATATTTATTTCCTGGTTCTCTGTGTCAAGTCTGTGTTTCTGTGTCTTGTTTAGTCACTTCATTTTAAAACTGCGTTGTTTTGATGTGTTTGGGCCTTCCGTTTACATGACAACGGAGTGAAAACGATGCGTTCTGAAAACGGGGTCCAGAGTGGTGCGTTTCGAAAATGCTCCGGCTTGCGTTTTCGTGTAAACGGACAGAAACTATGCTTTCTGAAAACGGGGATGCGCGGATTCACTAGTACTTCGTGTGCTGCTCAGTCTTCTAAACTTAGCAGCCCTTCTTAAACAACATGTTCATTTGCTACACCATCATGTTTTGTCCTGCACAATTACTGCGAGGCCG